>JAPYZR010001130.1:0-23802 GCA_030522945.1 Trichopria nigra | reverse complement strand
TATAATCATATATGATCCAGATATAATCATACATGATTCAGATATAATTATATCTGATCCAGATATAATTATATCTAATCCATTTTTTCCCGGGATATATGGTCATATATCGTTATATCTCAATTATACATGACCATGTATAATTATATATGGATTTTGACCGGGTATAAGTATATATATGGTCATATATCGTTATATCTCAATTATATATGATCATATCTGGACCATATATGATCCAGATATAACCATATATGATCCAGATATAGCCATATATAATTCAGATATAATTATATCTGAATCCATTTTTTCCCGGGTAAACAAGACAATAAAAAATGGAACTCATTTTTGTCCTTTGACCTCTTTGTCACTTATTAGTTATCTCTGCATATGAATGTTGATTGATGAAACATTCGATTGATATCAAATTCAATTTTAAAAAGACCCTGTAATCATAAATCGGCAAATGCCGAATGTCTGCACTACTCACAGAAAAGTTCGTTATTCCAGCGAAAAATTGGGTATTCCAGATCTACCAAATTTTTCGCAGGATTACCGAATTTTTGTGCCTAGCTCATATGTGAAGTGTAATTATATATATGTATATGGTCGTAATCAGTTGTAACCAAGTCTATGTCGGATCGTCTTTTGATCCAATTTCCATAAGGGCTAAGAAAACATCCTAATATACTCTTTAAATTTCTTAATGGTAAAAGTTGAGACACTCATTTAAAAAAGTGAATTTTTCACTCTTTCTAGATAGAAAGTTTATCTCTTAAAGGATGAATACGAAATTTGTCAATCCACAAAGTGTAAAAAGTTGAATCGTGTAAGTAGAGTGGCTCAATTTACACTTCATACAATGTAGAATCACCGCGATCAGTCGCAAGTACTTTTCTAACAACCATTTATACATTCACTAATAATATACACTTTGTCAAGTTTTTAGAGTGAAAATCGAGCAAATCTTTGATTAAAAGAGAAAAATCAAGTTGCTATAGGTTTTCACTCCTGAAACTTACACTCAAAAAAATTGTGAGCTGACAATTTCTTCAATAGAATATTTGAAAAATACACAGGTTCATTCACCATGCAACAAGTTGTGTTGCTTAACATCTATTATCATTATTGTTAATATCTGTTTAATATGAAAATGTACGTTCAAATTTATTTTATTGCTTTATTCTATTTGAATTTTCTGTATTCATTGAATGTTTATTTGAAACATTTATATTCATAAGCTACCTCATAATTCATTTAAACTTTTCTTAGTTATTAACTAACAAATAATTCGCTTTAGAAGTACATCTCCTTAAGATATTTTTATAAAGTCGAAAATTTTACCAATCTACAGAAAGGATATCTGACGTACAAAATTATCCTGTTACATTAGTTATGAAATTGACTACATTCGTATTAAGTTGAAGTCTTGTCTTTTTCAGTAGACTTATTTCATTAAGCAGGACATTCTTCAACTGTTGGTTCAGTATGTATATGTAGCACGTACATTCTAGTACACAAAAATTCTCAGCCGTTTAATTACCATTTTTTAAAAACGTTTTTCATGAGTTGTCTGATTTAACTGGTCGTTAAATATATACATAATAAATTTTTCTTGACTGACGCTATGCAAAATTACATATTTCGAAGTTTCTTTGGAAAATCTCGGTGCATAGTACACTTTCCACATTCTCACCTGCAAGTTTTACCCATTATACGACATGGAAAACGGGCTTGACAGAAGCCTATTCGTCAGGGCGAAAAAGCTCCATGTACGTAGATGGGGTAAGCAGCTGATGTGAAGCTACTGCCTCGCTTCACACCCTGGTGATGGAAACATATGCACGGAATTCGAAGCAGCCCACGAGATAGATGCGCGATGCGCATTCTACCAGAATTCCTTAACCAGCCCCACTTGCCTTGCGAGACGACGCCAAGCTGTGATTTTGCACCGAGTGTACGCCAGCTTCTCTTATTAAACCTCAGAGATTGATTCGCGTTTGCGATTTATGTTTCAGTTTTCACGGGTGACGATTTGGTTGCACGATGAGAACCGAAACCTTGCTCGATGTAATTATTTTCGTACACGATTTGGTTCTATAAGCGCTCGAGCTATACATCCATTCCAATGTCATATTCTAACATGCAATCAAATCAATAGTGAACTTAATCGTCAGTGAATTTAATAATCAAGTAAATGACTCACAAGAAATCACGAAGTTTTTTAAAAGTTACAAGAAGTTATGTGAACAAGTAGAAATATCGTTCATAAAATAATCATTAATTTTCTAGTTTGTAACCATTACTTCCAATTATTTAACCGCCACTTTCAGACTCGGATGTCTGAAAGTCGGATGTCTGAAATGTTTGGCAATTAGAGAAGTGCACGGTACAAAAGTGTATACATATATATGTAATGTATACACTTTTGTATTGATGATTAATTGTTAATACACTTATACTAAAAAAAACTCGGATTTATACCCAATTGAGTGTCATTTCGGACACCGAACCTATTTCTTTAGTGAGGGTATAGGTTACTTAAACTTGATTTATTACATATATTTTCTCTACTTATGTTCTTTGCCCTTCTATTAATTAACATTTATTTTTATTTACTTTGATATTTCAATATACTAACAACTGCAGATTTAACCCAGAAGAGCACTTAACGTTTGAACCATTGAGTTAATGATTTCGTTATAACTTTTAAAATTAATTTATGATAGAATTTAAAAAATGGTTTAAAATGATAAAAGTGGCAGAAAAACATTATTTTTCATTTTTTTCTCATCAGCTTTATAGTCAAATTGTGTTTAATCAGATTGTATTCAGATATAACGTATATTGTTAGCTGATACGAATATGAGTGAATATTCAACTGGCACATATGGGCGCTGCACTGCATTTGGCTATTATTTTCGCTGATTCTAATTTAAAAGTGTATTGGCAATAGTGCACATTAAATTCATTTACTCCTCCATTTATGGCTTCCAAGAAATCTAAGGGTTCTTATTTATATATAAATCAAAAAGTAAAAACGTAACTTTTATATCGTTTGTTAATTTTTTTCATTCAAGAATGAATAAAATTATATTTCCTCTGTTTTTTATTAATTCCAAGCTAAAATGAAACAAACACAAATTAAAAACAGTATTTTTTTTTTAATTTCATTCTAGTTGAACGACTCAAGTTTCAAGTAGATATTAATTTTTTAATTTCCAGCAAAATCGAAATCTAAAACCGATTAAAGCACTCGACTATACCCTCCATTTTCTCGCTCACAGGCTCGATAACGTATTCAACTGTCCAAAACCCCAAAAGTTCAGTGTAAACGCCCACTTAATGAATTTCTGGCTCATCGTAACGAAATGCACGCTTTCGATCCCTGGAAAATCGGAAATCCTATATCTACAGTTCGACTTTTCCACTTGTTCCATGACGTGCAATAACGGTCCCACCGCACATCTACAGGTTGTCGATTTCGACTTCGAATTTAAGCGCTTTCAACTTTGCGTGCACTTCGCCAACTGTAGAAGTTCTTGTATGTAACAGCATGAATGTAGAAGTTTTCAGTTAGTAATGAAAAAAACACTTGTATATGTAAGTTCCCTACTTTCGATTTGGTAAAATCTATATCCATTCTTGATCTTGCCGATTGTTATTCAGACTATAGGAAGAAAAGAGGATGGGGTATCATTTGGATACTGACAGAAAAATTTAATGAATTTAACTATATAATAAGTATTAAACAATAAAATATTTTGCCAAAATAGACATTTAGCTTTATTATCGTAATTACACGTATTTTATCAAGTTTACTAAACATTTAGTTACATCAAAAAAATAATTGGTTCCATCCAGAAATAGAAAAAGGTGATTCCATAAAATACTTATATAATTATAATTATACTATAGTACAATATAGTTTTATTCAATCTTGATTCAACTATAGTCATTTATTGTTTTCCGCTGTTTATGAAGTTGAGTTTAAAAAAAATTTGCTTGGCCTTCATACCATATTTGAGTTCTACTAAATACGTATAGTTCGATTGACTAAACACATTTTGTCCGATTACTAATTGAAACAAAAATGATGCATTTTTATATTTTATGACCATTCATCATTCACAATATTATTGTGAATAACAATTATAATAATGAAGGCGTTCTATTATTGAAACAAAATTTTAACTCTGTTTTACAGAATTTCTCGGATGGTTTTTTAAGAATAAAATTAAGGTTACCTTTAGTTTTCAAAATATAATTATTTATTATATTAAGATCACCATTATATATTTTAATTAAAATATACAATCATTATTAACGCTAGCATTTACATACAATTTTAAAAATTATTTCAATTTTAAACAATAAACTTCATGTATTATCTCTGTTAAACAACAAATAATACATTACGTATTTTATCTATTTATCTTTTAATAATCTTTAATAATAATTATTAACAATCACTGTGTGTATTACACTCGATTTATATATAGAATATTGAAATTAAATACAGTCTTTGACTAAAATAAATAAATAAATTGACGTTTCGGTCCTATTGTGTGGACTCTCTTCAGAAATAAAATATATATATATGTATATCCTAACAGCACCGTACCTTATGACAAGATTAAGTAATGTTGCTGTAAGGTTGTCAACCTTATAGCAACATCACTTAACCTTATTACTATAAGGTTCAGGGCTGTTAGGGTATATACATATACTTGATGGATTAATTGAATCTTTCTTCCTCGTTTCATTCACTGAACTTGACTTCATTTTCTTCAACCGGGCTCATTAACGTCAGCGTGCATATAATGTGTAGCTTTGAGTTATTTGCACCTTGATCATTTGAATAATCTTCGAAACTTAATCTTTCCCTGGAATGAACACTGCGCAACTTCATGTGCTGATTATTCGTATAGGAATCTGTATCATTCTGTATTTTGGAGGTCGATATGGTACATCTGAATTACTCATACAGGCCTGTCGATAAATATTCGTACAACTTAGGATCATGGAGTTACCGAGGCCGCTGATTACTTATATAACGTCGAAATTGAAAAAATTGCGGCTGTTTTCTAGAGATTTCGGTCTAAATCTTTAGAACATGATTAAAACGACTCATATATCTAATTCGACGACGAGTAGAAAAATCCACCATTTTGAATTTTGCAAATTGGACGCCATATTCGTTATATTTAAAAGAATGAAACCGTATACAGAGCTTCTTGTGGAAGCCACGTTGTCTCCGCCATTTTCCGAAATTGATGCAATAATTTATATTTATAATAATGAGAGGTACCACGACGGTCCTAGTGCTCATGGCAGTTATGGTGGACGCGGTGAGAAAGTGCCTGAGTCAGTCGCATAATTCATGTGCAGTTGTCATAAGAATAGTCACTTGTTTGTATAATACTTTACAAAATTTAAACCAAACGGATTTAGTCGGGAACTTATCGTTTGGCCATACTAATTTTAACTATAATACTCACATGAAAATCTAAGCTCCCCTGTACTTAATAGCATTCGCTATTGAGCGAGCGTATAGCGATCGAGGATTACCGTTCCCTGATGTTTTAATAAAATATATAGTTTGGTGAAGCTAATGAATTATATTTTTTTACTGATAGGCTTCTAAATATACTTTATGAAAACAGAAATTGAAAACTATTAAAATTATTAAACACTATTAAAATTATTGAATTATTTCACCTGTTCATTCACGGACGTCTTTAATAGTATAATGGCTATAGCTTTTAAACGATGATACGCTTAAATCGGTTATCATAGAGTAAAACTATAATGTAACGAACATTATGTTGATTCGAAATTGTGGAAGCCAGCGATACACGCGTTCATCTTTATATCGACGTATAACAGCTCTTATATAGAAGCTGCAAAATCTCATTATATGAAGCCAGCGGCTGCAGGACACAGCGAATCAGTTTGCTTGTCTCCGCAATTGCAGCAACTAAATTTATCCTGACTAATTGATTGAAAATTGACTCTTGACTATTCTAAGGAAATTAAGCGAAACCGTTACTCACTCCGATTATATTTATGCACACGGAAATCTATTCATGTGTTCACTCTTGTTGTCCCAGTATATTCAAAGCCATACTATTTGCATATTTTATCAATTAATCTCGTTTTCTGCACCTATCGCTAGCAGATTTCTGCTCAATATGTTTTGTAATTAAATCATATATCCCATTAAGTATACATCGTATTCTATTAAATTGTTTTGATGAATTTTGACTAAAAAGATTAATAAAAAACGAACGATTCAAAAGAGGAAATATAAAATAACGAATAAAAAAAATTTGGTCTGGCTCATTTCTGCATTCGACAGGATAATAATCAACAATTAGAAAAATAAACATTTCTTTGAAATTCCATCTAATATAATTTCTAATTATTTTAATGAAGCCGTGATCTAGCTTGGATCTGATGATATAAAGGGTAAGATGTATGATATGACCTGAGTGACGGTACGTTGTTAAATTCTGCATAGAGAACTGGAAAGTCAAGAATGCAATAAATGATGTAAATATCATTTAACATTTACCGCAAGAAATGAAAAAGTCATGACTTAATAAATGTAGTCAAATTCATTTTATTATATAATTTTCTGATTGTATTTAATTTTATTATTTAATTCTAAGGAATAATCGTGAACCTATAATTCTATTCTTAGTTCTATTTAATTTCCTTATGCTTTCTTGTATTTTCTTACATACAAAAATCTATTTCTTTTTATTCTGGATAATATTTTAATGAATTACGAATAATGATCAATAGGTGTAATATCGTTCGAATTATTCGTAATTTATGAGTAAATATATGGTAGAACAATATTTAGAATAGAAAAATATGAATTTCAATATTTAAAAACAATTGTACACTTTAGAAGGATATATACAAATTTATGCAGTGGAAATTTAATTGGTTGATACGCTATATTCATGCTGAGCAGTGCTTTTGTTGAACTATACCAACTATATACCTTCCATTTGAATTCTAAGCTCACTGACGACAGCTACTTCGATCATTGCTCTTTGCTTTGTATGGTATCTTTTGGCGCAAGAGAGAAATGGCAATCGAGTGTGGTCTAAGTGTAAACAGTTTTGCGACGCGAACGATTTTGAAAGCCAATATTAAATGCATACGCTGACGATAACGTAAATAGTCGAAGTTAGGGTTATTGTGAAGTAACCAATTGTATATACATTTGTATTTATTATATATTACGTTAGACTTGGCAACTTTGTCATACTATCATTTGACATTATACGTATATTGAAAAATATTAATCAATAGAATTTTTAAATGATGTCAAATATGAAATGACCTTATAAAATTATGAGATAGTACAAATTAACATATATAGTGCTTAAGTATATCTCTTGTTGACTTGCAAGATATATGCAAAAGAGTAATAAACCCTAGATAGACATAATATTATAGTAATAAAAGCCGAATAATCACTCTGGTGGTACTGGTTCACTTATCAATAAGAAGTTAAGAATAAGAGCATACGTAAATACCTGCAGTGAACATATATTTTATTCATTAATAGCGACAGTGAATGCCACACTGTTGAAGCTTGATATCACATCTGATACTTAGTCGTTCTCGTCGTCTGCTATTCTAGTCGCGTGTGAAACTAGATTATGTATACTATAACGTGGTTTAAGTTATGAAAATCTGTAAGAGATATAATAACATGATGTTTTGTATGGTACAAAATATTCCTAAAATTGATAAGTGGTCCTATGCTGATTATGGGTGCACATTCATGATAAAACAGCTTAAGATTATGCTTAATCTTTGTATTTACAGTGAAAGAGTATGATACGAATCTTCATATTTGCCTTTGATGTTGCATTATACCGCACAAGTACATAAAACACTTGTATAAAATTAAAAAGTGTAGTATATGTAGTATATGTAATATATGTGCGATAATATTAGGGCAATAAGTTCTAAGTGTAAGCATATAAGATCTGGATTTAATGCCATGGTTATTTTACCTTACGTTACCATTTTAGTCCTAATTCCCTGGTAGAAATTTTAACATGGCCTTGCGAGGGTCAGGCTTCTGGATACGTGGCCATGGAAAGACCACGTTAAATTTTCTACCAGGGTTGTTCCTAAATTAATGTCATCTGTAGAGCATTGAAAACGTTGTTAACAACAATTACATCCGTATATATCAGAAGGCTTGTTAGAGAAATAACAGTCTTGAAAACATATTATATTATAAAATTATAACTTCCAACATTTTTTTTTAAATTATGAGTATTATCGTTATTTAATGCTAATCGATACAATAAAGATAATACACAATATATGTAAAGAGATAATGCACCTGTATATTTAAATAAATAAATATCTAGATGAAAAAGTGACAAAACAAATTCAAATTGATCCAATATTCAGTTTCATAAAAATTATCGACATTAATGTATTGTTTTATTTTTGCCAGGGGAGGAAAGATTCGGGCAAGCTAATTCAACGGTCGAGATGGGCTGTACTCCCAGCGGAATATCTTGCAAAAGCGGTGGCCTTCGTCTTATGACAAGCAGCCTCGTCTTTTCTAAAGACCAACTGGAAATGTTAAATGCATTTATGCGAAAGTCGGTAGAACAAGATCTTCGTTCAAAATGTCCAGGTGAGAGTGCGTTCACATTCAATCATGCTTACGAAATATTTTTATTCTGTTGACTTCTTTGCTTTCCGGACTACCTTACAAGTTGGAAAAGTAGTCCGGTGGAAAATTAGAGAAATAAAATGAATTCCAAATGATAAAGGAAATCGAAGTTTTTTAAGTTACATTGAAAATGTGCTACATTGGTTACTTATAGGGAGTTTTCACGATCACTTTTTGTAGTCTGATGTTGAAATTATAAAATGCGGAAAAAAGGCCAAATAATTTAATGTAAATTGTTAAAAATTCATCGTATGTTATAAACGTAACATAAGAAAGAAGCGACTTTAAGATTTTCGGGGATTTAATAATTTTTTCAATAATTACTAATGATTCATCCATTGTTTTTCTGGTATGATTAATTACAATGGAAAAATTTAAATTCGATATAAAGTTTTGTTATGATTTAACAAATTTGACGAATATTGATACGTATATTGTATAATCTTCATTACTTCTTGATTATTTCTTGAATGGAATGAAAAAGATTACATAATTTTTATTACAACCGGCCTATAGCAAAATGTTAAAATAGTCGACGCAGGCAATCTTTTATATGTCAATTACAATGGAAAAATTTTAATTCGATATAAAGTTTTGTTATGATTTAACAAATTTGACGAATATTGATACGTGTATTGTATAATCTTCATTACTTCTTGATTATTTCTTGAATGGTATAAAAAAGATTACATAATTTTTATTACAACCGGCCTATAGCAAAATGTTAAAATATTCGACGCAGGCAATCTACTTTTATATGTCAACTTAAATATTGCTACATTATTTTTTTCAAAGGATGAGAGACATCGTATTATTATGACACTCTAAACTATATCTATAGAAGGTCATAAACTATACACAGGGTCTCGCCTCTATAGCAATGTAAATTATTTAAGAAAGACGTTTATTATAAAGTTCATGACATTAAATTTTCCATAAGTGAATGTCAGTTACGAATCAGGTTTCTACATTATACCCTTTATTTCTTTACGATGATAATGAATTCATACATTTCAATGCGATGTCGTTTAAGCAAAAGCGTAAAAAATTTTAATTTTTTAATTTTAATTGTTACCAATCTACATTAACATATATATATAGATATTTCAAATGTAGAAATTTGTAGAGTATATAATAAATTTTTCTTTTGCCCACATGTATAACAACACGTTATGCGACGATTACCTGATTCACGAAACTTGCTTTCGTTGTATTTTTCATGCTATATTTTTTAATGTTTTTTAAGCACTTTGAAGTTTTGTTCGAACAAAAAACTATTATTATTTCTATCGCCCAAAATGGTAGAAATTCACCATAATTAATGGAATTTCCATGTTAACAAGATATTAATAATGATGCATTACTAGTAAATTATAGGAGGTAAAAAAATCTATCTCTTCGTTGCTAACGTGCTCACAGCTTCAAAGTGGTCCAAAACAATGACACGAAAAAATAATGAACGATTTTCTGTGTTCGGAAAATTTTTGGTGCCCCATTGACGTGAGACCTATTTAGCGTATATTATACTTAAGTCTGGATAAAAGGAAAAGTTTTATTCGGATAACAAGAAATTATATTAAATTATGGATATAGAATATTCCAAACTTGCAGAAACCACTGGCAGAGTGAGAAAGAGAAAATAATACTCATGCCTTTTTTCGGGTATAATAGAGAAGTGGAAAATTAATTAAAATGGGGGGGGGGGGAGTAATTTTAGATTTATTAAATTATCAACTAATTACAAGAACGTATACGTATATGAATTAATATTTAACGCACCTGCAGACATTACCCGCATTGAAGCGGCTGTGGAAAGATTGGTCCAGCGGTTGATAGGAGGAGTTGGCAACCTCGACCGTAGATTCTCATCTATGTTTCTTGTTTCTCTCAACGAGCGTCGACGGATAAAGGTAAGATGCAGAAAAAAAATTATTACATTGATTAAAAAATATAAACAGCAAACGATTTATGTATGATAAACATAATAAATTTTATAAATGCACACTTGAGTTGACTGGCATTTTTTGACATTAAATATGTGAACAAATAGTTTTATTTCTTTATTTCTTGTTGGGATAGACAAACAATAGCAGATTAAGACAAAGTGATCTCAGACTGGTCCATAAGGTTATCCTTTAGAGACCGAGATAAAAGTTTACTTCACGGATTATCTATTCTTGCACCTTATTAAAAACATTCGAATTTTAATATGTTGTAATTTACTTTTGTACGATGAAGAATATATGCTGTAATGATGTCAGGAAGTAAAAATAAAAAATATGCATCATATTTCTGTTTGTCGTCAAATGGAAAAAATGAAAAAATAAAAATAAAAAAAAATAACATCGAAATTTTATGTGCATTGCGACAGCTATTTTAACAGATCGATGAAATGATCTGATATTATAATAGATTTATCGTTTGCATATCGTACTACTTACCATCTAATCAATGATAACCGCTGTATAACGCAGAATTTATAAATGATACGCTGTAAATGAGGAGATAGTACTTTTCTTGCAGATATCCTCTGTTCAAGATCCACTTCACAGTTGCCCGCCCCATTGATTACTTCTATACATTGCTATTATTGCACAGGATTCTTACTATCTAATATATTGGAATAGGTGCCCTGGTCAAAATCGGACTATACGCAGGATGTACGTAGCGGCCAAATCCTTCTTACGTTACAGTTAAAACGTATATACTTAAACGTCACTTAAAGTGTGATTTGGTACGCCTGTACATCTCGCCTACATTCCATTTTCACCAGGGTGGGATTTAAGCTTTCTCAGTTATCTTAATTGAAGCGGACTTAAAAAACCTGATATATATCCGAAAAGGTTCAAATTAATGATCTTTGGCTTTTAGTTGCTTTTTTTAGTAGTACGCTTCCATTTTTTCCATGCTGCCACTTATCAATCTCTCATTAACTTCAAAACGAAAGGTGTCAAGCTTGTTGGAAGATAGTTTCTTTTGGTGATATATATATGCTCCATTTATCTAGCTTGAGGATGAAAATCACTCGTGATCCTATTCAGACCAGTAGTGGTTTCTTTAGTCCACACTGTATACTCCGTACCTTCTTATAAAAGCCAGATATATCCCATTGTGCCTAGTAAGTTGATAGGACTGAATAAGCACACGTTCGAAATAACTGCATATATAGAATTGGTTAGCCTCATCAGTAACTAACTTTTGGCCATCTTTCACTTCCTAAGTGTCAATGTTGGATCAATACATCCAAGCTCATGTTCTGCCTTTGCGTAGTAAAACCCCAATTTTTAAACTGCACGCTTGTTAGTCCTAGAACAACACCTGATTGTCCTTTTCGGCACCTACCGCAGCAAGGCTCTAGCGACCGAATTCTCTTCACGGTAGGCGTAGTGATTATGTAAACGCAGTGCTAAATGCGAGGACCTAGCCAATACAGCTATACTTTAGGTAGGCTGCGATTTCACATTTCATTTAACATCATGCTGGGATTTTTTAATTCATAATTTCACTTTTGTATAATTTTCTATTTAAAAGAAGTCAGTAATTAGGAGTCTCATTGCATAGTATAATTCATAAACTTGAAATGTCACTTAATATTCAAGCGTTAAAAAAAAAATGTGTTATTAACACCCTATATATTTTGATAAAGGATATAAATTTATGAAACTCTTTTAAATTCACGTCAAATATTAACTGCGCCGACAATTATTATTACGAATGTGCTAATAAACCGATGTAATAAGTAAATTTTCTAATTTATATGGAGAAAAGGAATTCAAACTCATTCAAACTGAAAAAGTTTATATTTTGCCTATACCTTTCCTAAAATGGTTGTTGATTAATTTTCGTATTGGAAATTTAATTTAATTACAAGTATTTAAATTTACATATTTGTCACTAGACATATTATAATAGATAAATGGAATTTTCAAACATTTTGCAATGGCAAACAGTTAACGGATCATAGTTCCACCGGATCGTGCATTGTGTTCCATATTTGCTCATTTCTCTTCTAAATTAAGAGTTTTCAATTTAACCATAATGCCCTGCTTGTTTCGACCAACTTATCCGTACAGTGCTTTGGCATGCACAGAGAATAGTTATTTGTTTTACGATAATTTGTGTACTACAAAAGCGAATATGGATGAAAACCGAGAGAAGCTAGATGATATGCGCATTCCGCGTTGCGCACGACTTTTTACGATGTATGCAATTGCTAGCCAGAAGTTTCACAAGGGCAGATACGATAATAAACTTAAATGGCGGGTGTGGAAAGCAATATACTAGTAATACGAAGAATATATTTCTATATAACACGAGCTATGAGCGAAGCGTAAAGATATTGCAAATAAGCTATAAATGTAGGATGACAATAAAGATGTCCAGCAAAAAATTAAAAAATGAACAAATTAGTGCATGAAAAACATGAAACAATGAAAAGTGAGCTTTTATGTTACATTTTTGAAAAGTTTTTGAGGTATTACATTTACGGTTTCTTCATATGTATATATATGCTCACGGTATATAGTGTGCCAAGTAACTACTCGTATATAGATGTTTAAAATATATTTCCAGGGAAGTAAATGATTTAAGACAATAGTTTATTTATTTATACATGTCTATAGTTACTTGAGGTGAGTTTTTAAAATGTTGATTTTTAATTTTTCCACGTAACCTGTATAGATAACAATATGTGCAGATACAAAACGGTATTTAGATGTATAGCTTCTTAACTTAATTAAGCTTAAGATTATCCACAATGCATTAGTAGAATAATATATTATTTACACTAAAATGTTATATTTTGGATCGAACCACACATTAATATTTATTAATTAATTATAATGCAAAATTTATAAATGACATAAGGCAGTACGGAGTGGGTTTATCCGAAAGGCACATTTAAATGTTGCGAAGCAAATATTGGGAACATAAGATCTGAAACTTTAAATTTAATCTACTTTAATTTAAACCTTTTTAATCTTTAATCATTCCTGACTTTCACTATTTATGGTTTATCGAATATTCATACGAAGTGGAATTTGAGTTTGCTCTTATCTTTTTAATTCAATTTTTAATTATATATGTAAGTTATAATTTACGTTATTAAAATAGCGTTACTTAACCTCCGTATATATGTTAAGTTTAATGTTTAAGCTTATTTCTCGTGTAAAATGAAATAATGCGATCTTTTTTTCTCATATCGTTCGGACGACAAAATTCTCACTCGTCTGAGATCACTTTGACATACTTCTAATACAATATACTATATAATGTATTCGAATATATAACATATGTATAATATACTATTGTTTTCCATCAGGAAATTAATAAAAATACATGACAATATGTTTTTCTCATTGTTCCATAAATTTTTGAGAAATCTTTCCCAAATGAAGTGAGAAATTTATTATAAGAAAGTGCAGCTGAAGTTATTGCTATTCAATGAATTTATATGTTTTTTTTTCTGGAAATTATTCGAAATATTTCCTTTAATTCTCTATGGTCTCCCTATCCTATTAAACATTACGATACATAAGCTCTTTATTAGTCAATATTGATTATAGCAATTAAGGTTCGAGTATCTGTTGAGAATCGACGCTTTATCAACACCGCCAGTAAATTCTGAAGTCGATGCCGCTGTCACCGTTGATGAAGATACGAATGTTCCAGGCTTTGTACGTTTGCAAATTCGACCGTCGGATGCTGAAAATTGGGCCGAATTTCTAGGGACCGGAGGCAAATTGCGGAGAGATCTTATCAAGGCTAAAATTACAAGTTTGCTAACTATGGCAACAAAACAGGGTGACGAATACTGCAATATCCATAATTACTAGTATTTGTTTGTTCTTGATTGGCGTCGAGAATATTACGTACCATTATGATGGATAATTTTTTATTTTTAACATACTCATAAATCCACGTATATCGCGCTCGTTGTCGATAAGAATATACTTAACGACTAAACCCCCTCATTTTTTAAACGTAATTCAATTACTATAAAAAAAACTTGAAGAGCATAGTATAGTATGTAATGTTTAAATTAATTAACAAAAAATATATAAAAATATTTATAAACGATATTACATTAAAACTAAAAGTTTAAAATTCAATAAATAATTTGTTATAAAATATTAAAAACTAAGTAACAAATTAAGGAGTAATATATAATAATATGTATATATTTTATTTAAAAAACAAACAAATAATAATAATAATAATAATATTTAGAATTATAATCTCATATTTATTATTGTTTAATATGCATTTTACAAAATGCGAAATTTAACATTTTCCTACAGACGCATTGAATGATGCTGATGAAAGATTTTGCCTGTCGCCTGGACAAGTTGTTGATGCCGAAGTTCTGGTGAAAATTCTCAAGCAGCCCGATCACTGCCGAGTGTTTTACGGTGCCGGTAAAGTTTAATTTAATTTTACATAAAATAAAAAAAAAGATGAATCTAAAGGAAGACAGCGCTCTGGAATTGATGCAAAATCGTTATAAAGCATTTTTGTATTTCGCGGATTTATTTGTTATTCAAATCAGCAGCGTTCGCAGAAGTTTTCACGATTGAGTTCCAGCTGTCGCGTTTCATGTCGCGGCTTTCGTCTTGCTTGCCTTAATTGCAAGCAAAACAATTTAATTAAAGTGACGAGTTTCAGGGTGCGTTATAATAAACAGCAGCATTCCTTACGCCGGATAACGAAATATTAAAACTCCGCTTATAATTAACTGTTATATATTAATATTCAATTATCATTTACATTTTCCTTTGAAGTAGTTCATCGTACGCGCGGTTTATGCATATAATTTGCAAAGAAGGATCAATATTAAAAATATGATAACATCCATTAGATTAATAAAATGGTCATGAAAAAATATTCGTCACTGTTATAAATCTTTAACAATTTAAAAATATATTTATTCACTCAACGACGTTTTTACAGTAACAAAACTCTGAACTCATTTACTAAATTCTCTTCGGGGATTGAATTTCGTCGTTGTATTGCTCCAAAGACTTTTTTTTAGTTCATAAACTTTGCTCATCTCATATTTGAAAATGAATGATTAGTTGTTTATTTATTTCAGAATAATGTAGAAGACAATATTATTCCTTAAAGGAATGTTGCGATTGTTGTGAATTAGTAGTAACAGTGGATTCGGTCCGGCATATGCTTTTAAAAAATAAACGAATTTGTTTGTAGAAACCAATTTATTCAATTGAAAAACTTTGTTTTTTCACTTATCATAATTTAGATAAAAATATAATTATATTATATAAAAATATCCATTACGTAAATATTCAAAAACATTTTATTTATTTTTAAAATATTCTATCTTTTCAAGCAAGAACGAGAAATTGTCATATGTAATATAAATATATAACATATACATAGTAGAAGCTTTATTATTTCTTAAAAGACGTAAAAGATACTACTGTTCGGAAATCATGCTTATCATTATTTCAAATTTTCGAATGCAGAGTATATGATGCAGAGTCGTACAGTTTCTATGCAATATTCTCTCTTGTACTTATTCGGATGATAACTATAGAGAACAAATAAACTTAAATGAAAGTCTAGAGTCTGTAGTTTAAACTTTATAGTCATGTGAATTAAGTTTATCTCCAACCCTTGTGCAAACTGAACTTGCAAAAACCTGTTACAAAAGTTTAGACGTTATTGTTACATTTACACGATATCTGTATCTATATTGTATCTTAATATATTATGGAACGTGCATATTCCATTTTATATTTTTTAGATTAAATATTATTAACGTTGTCAAAGATACCTGCGAAAGTTCAATTTCTCTTACAGAGACGAAAAATGAAGTATATATAGTACTAGAGACCGCTCTTTTTCATATTATTCGAAAAAAACTCGTGCGAGGAAGTGTTTTCCGGGATGTATGTGGTTCATATCAATCATTTCAATATATAGGATAACAAACTTCTTACGTCTTCAAGAATACATTATTTCGTTGATTTACTGTAAAGCTACCATTTTAAATTAAATCTATTATCTACTTTTAAAAACCAATAGTTTTGATTATAGTTTCAATCGTGACAAAATGTTTATTGTATATTTTTATACTCTTATATTTTTGTTATTTTCGTCTACTCTTAAAGGCTTCTTATTTGAGACTTGCGGAGAGGATGGAGATAGTCCTCGAAAAATTATATATATATATGTGTGCATGTGTGTGTGTGTGTAAGTACATATCTATTGCACATGTTCTCTAGCATCCTCAGAATCGACGTTACCGGAACCCAGCAATCATAGAATTGTACTTGTGGAGGACGAGAGTGGAATAATTTTGAAAATCGGCCTCGAAGGTTTCAAATCCAAGGACGTCGAAGTCAGACTTATAATTGGTGCTTCCGTTTCGTCGTGGCCAACGACTGCTGATTATCCTCGACGAATACCGTTCCACCATTGCGATGTCTTGCTTCATTACACAGCAGCACAGAGCGTAAGTAAACGGAATACGCTAGGCGAATTTCGATGAACACAATCAATTACGCTATAAGTAAGACGAGGCAAATTAAAGAATTTAATTTATCATTCGCATGCATAATTTATTATATATTTATATAAAAAGTGGAGCAAGGTAGAGTTGATTACGAGAATCTAATTATTTGTTGCGGTATTTATAAAAAAAGTAATACTTTTATAAAAATGATATTTTCTACGGAAAAGCCATTATTCCACCAGATCGAAATCAGTTTCCTAAAGTTAATTTTCGAAATTGTAATATCTTGCAAAAAGCTTTAGAGTTAGTAGTATATTTAGTCACGTTCGTTCATAAATCATTTTGGCAGGTATATACACCGATCGAAAAGGCACATTTTTTTTTGTTTCAATTTTTATCTTTGAAAATGTGCATGAAAAACAAAATGTTTTAAATACAAAATAATAAGCAAACAGTGGGGTACACCTTCGCCTCCCCCTTCCCCGAGGATGCATGAAGGATTTATTGTATTCGTTCTTATAGCAATTTCATAAAAAAATTAAGAAAATGTATAGAGGAAGAACATCATTATTTACGTATATGGTATGTAAATTGAGGTCCGTTCTAATCGCTTCTTAAAACACCGATGAGTAAAATTGCATTTTACACCCTCGTTGCATAATGTAATATTATACCGTCATTTTCAACTTCGTATTGGTGGGAATTTTGCGGCCCCTAAAATCGTATGTTTTTATAGCTTTTCATCGTATAGATTTAATGTTTAATAAGTAGTAATATCCTATGCAGGATGGACATTTTTTAACATTATAATTTTGTAAACTTTCCCACATGATATATAATAATCGATTTTGGTACGACCTGTTCCATCACTGATGCAGAAACTGTATCGATTGGCGTTTTCCTTAGCGATGTTTGATTTTTACTACGCCTCGAGAAACATTGCGAAACACACATTTAATATTAATTTTATGAATTTTAATTTCGTTATTGTTGGTAATGTTATATAATCTAGTATTTTATGAATGTAGTGTTTCTTTTCTAGATATTTTGATGGTCATTTATAAAAATTGGATCATTTTTAATGTACTTTCAAGCGACTCAAATCTTATTCTAATGATATATATCTTGTACGTTAGCTAGCAATGTATAATTGCGTCTAATGATAATAAATGACATAAACTAACTGTCCTGAAGGCGTGTAGCACGGCGTACCCTTTGTCATTAACATGTGCCATCGAAGCGTGACAAGCCTTAAACCGTAACCGCATTATCTAACCTAATCTAACAGTGTGTGTAAAGCGACAGTTCCTTTACTGTTAATTTGTTTACTAGTTTAATCCAGTATTAATAGTTCCGAGTAAATTGTAAACTACGTAGGGTTTCGTAACCAAGTTTACTATGAAACTCTGCAAAGAATTTTGTCTGTAGTTTAGTATCTACGTAGTAATTCGAGGCAATGATTGCGTGAACAATTGTTTAATTGATTGCTTATTTTACCCAAAATAATAATAATTATCGAAAGGAGTAATTACAATGAATTAAACAAATTATTCGTGTTAATATTTCTTTATTATTCATCATATGTTTATAATTTATTTAAATAATTTTGTGAATTTAAACTATTTCTGGCCAAACAAATCGATTCTAAAATATACATAAGTTTATTTATTCATTGACTTTTCGTATGTCTATTTGCATTCATTTATTGAACGGACTAAATGGTTTTTTAAATAACATAAACTATACATTGATCAGCTCACAATGATATGTACTAGTAATTATTTTATGTTTATTATCTCTAATAATAATATAATAAAATATACATACTTTAATACCAATACAGTAATAAAAATAAATAATACCCAATTATAAGCATGCGATAAAAATGATAACTTATTTTGCAGACAATTTGATGCTATTATTCATTTATATCACACTTTTTCGTTACCTGAAGCTGGGCGTAAAATTGATAAAATTATTGTTATTCTAGAAAAATACGAACAGGAAAATTATATTAATGATATGAACTATATATATGTATGCAAATTTAATTCGTGTGTCTACTTGCGTATGTGCATTTGTATAGTGAAAGGGTGTTTCCCTGTCGTTAAATTTTGTTTCCTTCAAATATTTCAAAATTCTCTATTTGATAATGTTTTTATCGAAACGGATTTGAAATATAAATTGAAAGTTTTCGATGATTTAAAATTAGTCATGGCAATTTTTTAAATGTATATAAATCGTCTGACAAAAATTATCTTATTCCAATGAAATTCCCAATGTGACTTAAACGATTTGCAATGATTAAAATCTTTATCAAATGATTTCTATTTCAGGTTTTAAAAAGATATATCCTTTATAATAATTCTACAACACGAATTAAAAGCCATTTATGAAAATTATATAAAGATGGATTTCAAACAGCAAAAGTTTATAAATAACGTAAAGGAAATTCTGTTAGCGCAATGAGTAATAAAAAAAAAAAGAAAAAAAAAGAAAAAAAAAAAGAAAAAAAGAAAAAACAATAACCGATTTGTTGCTGATAGATTTTAAAAGCAGTTGTATAAGAGATCATTAAAACGGGTACAGTTCCGTAAACTCCTTGCATAATATTACGCACCTAAAGGTTACATTGGGGCATTCTTCGCTGAGTAAGCGACCTATTTGTAATAATAAGTTTTCATTCTTGTTATATCACTAGCTTATATTATAATACGTCCACTTTAAAGAATTCTGAAATACACAGATTTTTAAACGAGCTTTCCGGTAAAAATATGCGCTTTGTTAAATACAAGAAATCATCGGGAATATCCTTAAAAATTTATATTTTCAAATAATAACACTTCATTTTTCTTGCTCTGTTCGTGGTTGAGTGTCAACCAGCAGTAACGACAAGGTCGCTCGAATCAGTGCATGTGGTAGTAGTAACAGATACAAAAATAAAAAATAACGGAGAATTTGGACATTTGGTATTTTACTTCGACTCGCACCGTAAGTCGGATGAAGTATTCAATTTGGTCACGCTGGCAAAAAATGACCTACTCTTATTATTTATAAGGGGACTTATTTTTTTCATCAAATGTACACGTTTCAAACCATAAGAAACCCAGAAATCGAATAAAAAAGTGTATGACTTTGCACGATAAATAATTTCTTTTGTAACCTGCTTTTGGATTCGCTGGGGCAGAACTGATTAGATTTTGGGATATATCCATACTATAGTTGAAATTGGAGACGAAATACAGATGGCCGCAGGCGTGAAGCCCCTAGTTTTAATTGGACTTGCAATTTTTGAAACAAACAATTAAATATAGTAAACTTTTCGTGCTCGTGAAAACAATGGGTTTTTAAATAGTAGTAAGTAGATTACTCAAATACGATTGAAAGAAACCCATTCAAATTTTTGCAGAATGTTCAGTGTAGTTATCCGATAACGACGATATGTCTAAAATGTCTAGATATCATTTTTCTAAAAAGTTGTAGATTTTTAAATCTCACTCAATCACATTTATAATTTTTTCTCATTAATCGCTTGGGGAGTCTCGCGAAATGGACAAGAATGAAAATATCATATAGGTGACATTATATAAATGAAAAATCGAAGATTTTGGTGAAAATATAACGTATGAAAAAAATTCAAAGTCGAAATACCATCAATGTTTTTCTAGCGTTTTACTCTCAGGACTAAAAAAGAAAGCTATTATACGCATCGAATTATAAGGAAAAGAATAATATTATTTGTTTACTTTTTAAAAATCATCAGTACTATATAACGTACGGGTTCAAAAGTATTTGTATTCGTTATCTCTTCAGACTTATTTACATATGTTTCCTATTAGGGAATGTATGCCGTGGCTTCCGGTCCCCATCCTGGTACACGCTGTGACGATCGAACAACTCTTTGGCGGATTCGCGCCCCGGCTGCAGAGACAATTATGCGTCAGCATTATTCAGACGAGAGTGTCCCATCAATGACGGAATGCGTTCTCCTGGAAATACTGGACCAGCTGCGCGGGAGACGACCCATGAATTTCCCCATGAAACGAAAGGTAGGACACTTCTATATGTTCTCGCTTATTCATGCATGTAATATGTAGGATTGTGAAATCAGTGGATCCTCAAGGTTTACGACAAATGCAAATAGTGTCTTCGATTTGCATTTCACTATATATGTAGGTCGTAAAATCAGCATGTTATGCAAGCATAAATTTGGCTAATGAACGTGAAATCAACCGTTGCATATGTACATGTACTACTGTATGCAATATCACATCAGGGATATTACTATATTAGATATATTATATTTTACGTTAAGTAAGTACTTGGTACATTATCTGGTCATTTTCAGGTGTTTTTTTTTATGAAAATAAGAAACAAAACAATAGTAACTAAACAATATGATATACATACATACTCGCAGAGAATAAACATGTATATGAATGAAGAAAATATATCGATTATTGATACTTGTACAATAATTAATTAATCCGGCAATGAAAGGGTATTAAAAAATAAAAGCAAGCGAAATAATTTTAAGACGGTCTTGTTAAAAATTGAAAAGCAAAATTGCGCGCGAACATAGGAAAAATACATCCTGTATAGCTAAATGGAGTGGTGAATTCAACAGTTTATTCATTAATAAATATGTCACTCAAATCCAATGCGCGTCTTCCCTGCACCTTTAACCATTTTCTTAACAATGCTTAATTTTCCTTTTTACTATTTCCTCATTTATTTCAGCGGCATATGATAATAAAATCAATATGAATACATAATGCATAGTTTTTAATACAGATATAATACTAATTGGTACTCAATTCGGCACACGCTGCTCTATTAGGCAAGAATAAACAATGACTTCTCATCTCGTGCTTTTTTATCCATCCATCCCTTTCAGGATATTCAGATGATATTACATCTCAATCGCCATACGCAAGAGGTCGATTCTTTTTATGAAATTTCAATAGGGCATTCATCGAGAGAAACTTGTAAATTGAATTTCACCGGGAACGATCGAGAATGCTGAATATTTTTCCATTCTGTTAGCCCTCATTCTTTTTTTTTTATAGGTATTATTCTCCGTCACGAAAATAATTATTTTTAGTGGTATTAAATTGGGAATATGGGAAAATGTCAGGAAATATCTCGCTTATCTGTGCTGGGTGTTTTTTCATAGCTTAGTATAAAAAATTTCTCTTTAACTGTTAAATATTTTTAAAAGATTAATTATTTCTACTTTTGTAAGCGATTCACTTCAAATTTATTATCAAATTATTTATCTCACATTTAAGTAAATATTTGAAGGAATTTTTTGTTACCAGATCATTAAAATGAAATGTTTAAAATAGTGATCGAACAATAACATATTTTATTTTCTATAGTCTTTCACTTTTATTGTCAGTTAAAACTTTCAAAAGACATGTGTTTCAATGTATTTTTTATTTACAGACGAATGTAGTATATTGTATTTATTTATTCCAAAATTATATTTGTTCAATTCTAAGCAAAGTTACAAATGTTTTTACTTATACCCACGCGTCCAATTTGACGGAAAATCGGAAGGGAATTTTTTGTGTTGCATTTTTAGATTCTCTACAGCATTCGAAACATATACACATTAAATAAAAAATAATTTGATGAATTAGGACAAAACCAGAATTTTACATTTATTTCGAAAAACGATGTCATGCATGAAAAGAACTATAATTTACTATTTTAATGAACGAAAGTATCTATTAGGTGAACGCAGAATTATTTAATTTACTAGATTTTTTTTTTAATGTTTACAATTTTTATCATTTTTAAATACATAATCGAATTTTTTCCTTTCTTTAAATATCAATTTCTAACCTAGAAGGTATACGAAACTGGACGAACTTCACATACGAGCAAGTACGCACTTAAACTATTTTATATTCGTCGGAAGTTGAGTCCGAAATGGTTTTTTTTTTTCAATACCATTCTTCGTACGCTGAAGGGAACGCTTCCGTTTGCAAGTTCGTTCAAAGCGAACTCTCTTCACTTACGACCTACACTGAAAAAAATTATTAGTAGATTTGACTACTTTTTAACTACCCTGAGTGGTTCAATAGGTCCTCAACGACATTTTATCAGTTGTAGTAACTAATGTAAAAATAGTCAAAAGAACGAAGAATGTAGTTAATGATATAATAAATAGAAGTTAAATTGAGTACATTGTAAGATTTTGTAACAACTACGATGAAACTAGTAGATTCTACTACTTTCGCTAGTTCAATATGCTTGAATAAAATTGTTGTTGTAGAGTTAACTGTTAAGTTGCATTTAATATTACTACATTAAGTAGTAAATATTACTACTTCCCGTATTTCGATAGGCTTCAACGACATTTTTGTTTAAAATTAACTTCTATTTTGTAATTGAAAATACTACGTTAAGTAGTAAATGTTACTACTTTGCGTGTTTCGATACGCTTCAACGACATTTTTGTTATAAAACTACCTTCTATTTTGTAATTGAAAATACTACGTTAAGTAGTACATTTTACTACTTTGCGTGTTTCGATACGCTTCAACGACATTTTTGTTGTAAAATTTACTTTTATTTTTTAATTGAAAATACTACATTA
>JAPYZR010001129.1:0-23803 GCA_030522945.1 Trichopria nigra | reverse complement strand
AATCTGTCCAGTTTTCTGTTACATTGCCCAGTTATACTATACCTTTAACATGGACTGGACAGAAACTAGCCACAAACTGGACTCATTTTCTACTAGGGTTTAATGATCGATCTTAGATAATTCAATAAACTTCTTAATGTATTAAATTAAGATAGATGTTTATTCTGTAATTTTCTTTTTAAATCTTTTTTGCCGGTATTTTTACAGTATCAGCGCACGTGACATGCAATAATAATGATATTCGTATATATATATATGTATTTTAAAAATACACAGGTATCATTCTCGAAATAATTCTCTACATTTCAAGCAGGGAAAATTGAGCCCGTTCGCAAAAGAACAATTTTTCTATTTTATGTGTTGAAAATTCCTCTCGTTTTACAATGAATCGAATAACTTTTATTCCTAAACAAATATTATTTCAACTATTAAAAACAGTTTTTAAATAAAAAAGGTTACTTCAATATTTAAATGAAAATGTGAGAACGTAAATCAGCATCTACACTAAATAAAAGTTATGCAGTTAAATTACATAAGACACATACAAACTATCCTCGGTAGAAAATAATTGTGGAGCTAGCTAGCGCCATTTATCCCTGAACTACATACTCAAATTGTTATTTTAAATTTGAGTGAATAACGAACGTTGTATTAATAGAGTATGATTTCAGTTTACAGAGGATTTGTAGTGTTGTTTCTTGCGAGTGAACTTGCATTATATTCTTGAAAACCCACCCGTATTATTGAGAGCCAATATTTACTTAAAGCATGAGAGCCGTACTTTTCAAATATTTACAAATAAAATATTAAATTTTTTGATATGAAAGGGAATTATAATCAATTCCGAAAGGCATTAAAACTACATTTTTAACCTGCATCCACTTGATTTCTATATTTCAAATCTAAGGATCTCGGATTGTTCACAGAAATGTAATTGTCATTAATGTATGTCTATTAAGATCAAATCACTGAAGCTATTCGATCTTGTTTATAAGATATTATTTACCTGTTCGATCCCTCTTACAACATAATATGTATAGAGAAATATATATGTAACGCACTGCAGAATCGTCATTCAAAGGAAAAATCTAAATGTTTTCCATAAATTTCACCCTTTCACGAATTCTTGACTAGAAATATAAACACGAATCTGCTGAATGAAAGAAAGGGGTTCCCTACATTTTTCTCCACCCTTTTAATATAGGTTTGTGGTTTTGTTTTGTACATATTCTTTTATATACTGCTTATAAATGATGTTCCGGAAAAGATTGTATTAGTTCTGATGAACGCCCACCTGAGGCCGAAGTTGACAAATATATATCTATTATTTTAAATACGCACACTCGAGTATATGTATATATATATTTTTTTTTCTAACCGCGACTGACAAATGAAAAAACGGATAGAAATATTTCATTTAAATTATTAGGACCAACATAATTATATGATTTGAGAATTATTTTATTTAATAGAAACTGTTAAAACGGATATATTTGACATGTGTGAATAAAGTCGACAATGATCGAATAGTTATATACAAACACACTAGCATGCTCCACATTCAATTTAAATCTCATATTTTACTATTAGCATGACGACTTCGTGTCATGTAATGAAATATTAGAAATTCGCCTGATTTAATGGAATAAAACTGTTATATAAATAATGAGTATAATAGTATATAATATTATATAATATTATATAATAGTCTGTCATTATAAATAGTGAGCATTGAATTTAATCGGTAATTTGAAAAAATCATTTGAAACATACCAACATGCGAAACATGCCAAACATTTAATCTACATAAATACAATAATCAATCATATTTTAATTATTTATAATACTTTTGTAAAATGATAAAATACAAATGACGTACATAAGACATTATATGAGCGAGATAAATAAGAAATGTTACATTGTGAAAAAGCTCAACCGAAAGAATATAGTAGATGAATTTATGGTTACAACGTCATAAGCGAGGAAGCTTTCCGTAATAATCGCGCCGCCGGTATAAGGCGCGCGCTAACGCGATGTATGGCGTATTGGAATGATTTGAAAAAGTTAATGGCAGGTATTATTCACACGGCTCTCACGATGCTGAACGACGTCGGGTCGAAGGGTAGCGGAGCGAGACGATTAATCCCGGGCCCTTTTTCATATATACCGGATTCCCCCTTTCTCGCGAGGGCTGCTCTCGTGCATATATATATATTTACACCCCGTGACCCTTCAGCGAACCTCAACAGCGTTTGCGGGAAAGACTTTCCCCTATACTTCTCGACTTATATAGCTTATTCTGATTCACTGCAGGTGAAGGATTATTCTTTCAAAATTCTCATAAAAAAGGGCGAGAAAGAGTAAATAACCGTTGGTCACTCTATTATTGTCTAATTACATACTTTGCTGGGATAATTACTTCTTTTCAAGAGACTTTGTTGTTATAATGCACTATTGTGACGTGGATGGAATGTCGTGTCAACGTCGTGTCAACCCTAACCAAAAATTATTAGTTGCTTCGTAAATGACTAACGAAGAATGCTAGAATGATGAAAACTATTTTATAATTAGCAAACTTGTCATAATACAGTGGATCACTTTGTCACACACTGTCTTTGGCGCGTTTCGCTCTTGAGAAATGTCTTTTGCAAGTACATTGTGACGGATGATTTGTTTGATTACATTTATTTGTTTATTCGCTATATGTCAATATCAGTTGCCACTAAGGATAAAATGTAAGAATAAACGATGATCATCTGCCTGTCTTTCATCAAAATTAGACGTGCGTTATCATATTCGGTGTTAATAGAAACTAATAATTTTTTAATTAGAAAAAGATCTTTATGGAATAATGATAATTTAATACTTGTTCAAGAGCGAGCCATTGTTGGTCACTGTTTTACAGACTGATAGTAAAATGTTTTCATTTTATTACATAAAGTAAATGTATATATATGTAAGTGAAATGTCGCAAAAATGCCCTTGTAAAAAAATTGACATGGCCTCGCGAGCGCCAGACTCCTGGAGCCGTGGCCATGGAAAGACCACGTAAAATTTTCTACCAGGGTGTAAATAAATTTTTGTAAAAATAACATAGTGATCAATTCTGATAGTCACTTATTGAAAAACAAGTAAAAAAAGGCAGTTAATAAAAACAGTGTTTTATAATTAAATTTTAATTAAACTCGTTCTATATCTCAATTATATTAAAAACTATGAATTAAACGATATATGTATTTAAATATATGAATGAGCACCATTTCAAACTCTTACGACGCCACATCAGGACATCTTTAGATCCTAAATTAGATGATGATTCATGTATCGCAAAAGTGTGATAAAAATTAATTGGAAACATGAACTTTGTGCTCATTTATCAAACAAAAACTTGCCTGTATTTTACATCTAACCATTCTTGCTCTTTATTCGCATCTTGGCTGAGGCAATAATAAACGTCAATTATACGATTATGGAGCATGAATCATCGCATAATTTCACGTCTGCCGCTTGACACTACCTGTTGACATAAAAACACGTTGTCTTCATAATATAAATTTGTTTAGTCTGAATTTAAGTGCCCGACTGACGTGCTGATTAAGCTTGCCAGGGATATTAGTATACTCATCAGGCGGCAATCATCTTTTTTATTCCCTATTACCACTATTTTCAATTAAAATAATTAACAACTAGTGAAGTTTGTATTATACATCAAAGTACTAGGCATTGATTAACTTGAATATACTTCGATTGTCGAATTCGATTTTGAACGTAGTATCAACTATTTGAATTATCCCCTGTTCGATTGAACTTATGCTTTTTTTTAGATAGTCCATAACCTCTATTATTATCTGAATTATATTTAAAACCGTCGAAGTAGAAATTACAAAAGCATATACTGAAGAAAAACGTACCTATATATTTCAGTCAATAGCATATTGACCTGCTTGGTAAACAGTTGCTATGCTTTGTTTGAAAAATATCTTTTCTCAATTTATTATGTATAATTATTTGGACATAACTGTTATTGCAAACTGTTATTCACGTTATCTCGCGAACAAAACGTCATATCAATATATATGTTTTTAAATGTGCAGTTTCATCATGTGCCTGAAGCAAAGATCGATGATAGAATTGCTTCGGAAACAAAATGGCTGCATTACCGAATTTTTCGCTGGGATAGTGAATTTGTTTTACCCGTACAAGATTGCAAAAGTTAAGACGGGCCGCTGATTGTGAAGGGGGAGAGACAATTACATAAAACTTTTATATTGAATTTGATCGGAACTCGTAATTTGCGTGTTTTCACGTAGTATCAATATTGTATGAATATTGTTACCTTTGAGGTCATGCAGGCGAGGTTATTTTGCGAGTGGTGAAACACAATAAAATGCACTGAAGTTGAAGAACACTACATTTCTCGCGTATAAATACATTGCCGGTTTTGTTACGGGCGAAGTTTCGAAAATGGTCATTTTCAGTATGTTACAGGTAACACGAAATTTGCAATTACATTATTTAATCTTTGGATGAATCTCTCAAAATAAACAGAGTATTACGTCAGAAAATGTTAATCTTGCGAGCGAATCGAGCCGGTAATAATCCAGTTTGGTGGTTAGTGATAATAATACATTAATTCAAATATAAACGATACGTAATGAGTTTCGTTGTGAATGCATTAAACATACATATTTATTAAATTTTCTAACTATTCAGTTAACAATTTTAATTGAATAACTCAAATTTAATATTTTAGATATTTTAGAAAATGTGAAATGTGTTGATCCAATAAACGTTTTCAGTATGTCGAAAGAATTAAATAAATAAATCTAATAAGGCAATACAATATTGTAGCTTTTCAACACCTCTGACTTACACTTCAACCCCTTTTCTCGACCTAATTCATTAAATAAACGACCCTGGAAGTTTTTCGTAATTAAATTATTTTTCTCTAAAAATAGCCAGTTCATTTACAATATATGTGATTCTTTCTCCTCTCATTTTATTAAATTCAAGTGCGAAAAAGTCGAGAGTAGAAATTCAGTTTTATGAGTTTAACATATATTTATAAAATGATTCATTATAAAACTTTGTCAAATACGTCGCTTCTTTCTATAAAAACTGAAAAATTAGTAGTAATAAAAGAAAACTTTTTAATATGTTTACTTACTTTTATAAAATCTAGGCTACATCAAATTGACATTTTTTTTTTTTACATATCACACTCATAAATGCCTCGACAGACTCCACTCGTTCAGATTTATCGATCCGTTACTATGGACAATGGTTATAAAAGTCGGACGATAAAAGCAAATAACACTAATGAGTGATGCATTCTTTTATTTTATAGGCCCACACAACGGGCTCTCTATCAGCTGGTAAAAGATGAGAGGGAAGAAGGGACGGAATGTTCAATAACTGTCTTTAAAATTATTTCTATGTTTTTTAAAGATGATCCACTCTATTCCGCCATTTACGAGTAAAAATTTAAAACCTGACACATTTTATCAATTACATTTGAATCATATAAAGAAGACGTAAAATATTTTATTTCCTCAAATTGGGATATTACGTTTTATCTTCCCTATAGTAGAAAATAAGACCAGTTTATGGCCATTTTTCTGGGCTCCATTACTTTTAACATAGAGGCTAGAAAAATTGGGCAGAAACTGGTGTCATTTTCTACTAAGGGCTCCTTACGTATAATATAAGAGGACTTAGATTTTAACTCGTTACCCATAAATTTGTGTCTTATTCTTAGTCATTTTTTATAGAAACGCTTATAGTGCTCGTTAAATTTTCTGCACATTTGAACCCAAAAGATTAAGCTTTTAAAACTATTAAACAAATGTCTTTATTGCTTGGCAAAGATATACATCAATATTTACTTACAAATTGTTTCACGAAATGAGCATATTAAAACATTTATATTAAACTTTAATTCTCTAAAACACACATACAAAACTATATATAAATAAGTTGCATTTACATTAAGCGAGAAAAGTTTTATTTTCAAATTAATAACTTTTAATTATATTATTGCCACTTACATGCAGGATAAAGAAAAAGAACAATTCTCTTATAACGTGCTTTGAAAACTTGTCAAAATTTCTATACTCAAGACACATTACTTAAACGACAATTTGATTCTGGTGGTTGATCTATCAATATCGAGATCGAGATGGGAAATGATTAATTATCATGGCATTACGAATTGAGTACAAATTAAATACTTGAATAAATGTTTGTAGAAAATGAAGACATAACCCGTGGAGAAATTGTGAAGTCTGCTTTCACGCAGATTTTACATGGATTTTTAAAAAGATGTTTGAAAGATAACTAACGATGATCTCATGCGAGGGTCCACTTTACCCAACTGGATTCTTCTACAAATTACAGTAGATATACAATAGAACATTGCATATATATATTGCTTCGTCTGAATGAGAAATATAATCGAATAACAAGTAACAAAAGAATTGAAGTATATCCTGCTATATTTTGCACGTAAATCAATTTTTTTGCCAATAAAATGGTTGAGTGATTCCAAAAATACAAAGTCGATATTTCCCTGCTTGTCACGTAATTTATTATTTTTTAACTTCGAAAATAGAGGAAGCTGGTAAGAGCAATGCAAAATTTATAAGATATTACTTATAGGGCATTATTGGCATTTAAATTCATTAGCACACCCTGTTCAGTGTTTATTACGCAATATCAGAGCTGAGCTTGGATTATCTCTTACCGATATAGAAGGATATTTGATCTGATATTTGGTCTGGTGATGATAATTATTATCGTATCGAAATATAACAATAAGAGTAATATGGCGATATTAAAAAATGTGATTATACAACAAATTCTTTTGTAATTTTGAATTTCAATTTTAGTATTTGCAAAGAGCTCTTTCACAAAGGGTAATCATGAATAAATTAATTTCTGCATGGCATATGTATATTAAATGTAAATTTTAAAATAATGGAAAGCATGGAAATATATCCTTTAATTAATATCAAGATTCTTTGTTATCACGAAACAGAAACTTAGAAAAAAATGTGTCTTCTCTCATGAAGTATACTTTCTTTTGGAAGGAATTATCCGACGAAAATAGCCATTATTTCCCTGTAATAACGTTAAAAGGGCATATTGGGGAGTACAATTAGAAAAGTGAAAATACATTAGGAAAATTCAGGTCATGTCGGATGAACGAACAGAAATGTCTACCAAAGTTCAAACACATAAACTTTTCATTTGACTGAATTGTAGTCGACATTTCACTAAAAAGATTGATTTTACATTGTGAGAATATTACTTTAAATTTAATTGAAATTGAAAAAGCACGATTTTTTATGCTATGATTCTCACATGAACGAGTGAGGTATTCTGAAGTAAGGAATCGTTGTACTATTTAGATTTTTTCTAACGGAAGTTTGATTAGATTTCTTAATGAGGAATCCTGTCAAACCTTTTTTTAGTCTCCTGTCGAACGCGGAATCATGATGGACTATTTTTACCTGGAATTTTGAGAATAGAGTTTCTAACTTGTAGAGTTTCTAAATCGATTTATCTTTTTGTAGGAAAATGCATATTCCTTATAATATGTAGATTTATTTTGAGATTATTATGTATCTTAGCGAATATGCAAACATCTGTTTATAAAAGATTAAAATCAAGATGAAATTTCTAACATGTTTTTTTCCATTTAGGTCGGCTAATGAATAAACTCTGGTAGAAATGAAAATAGTTCTTAGCCAACTCTTGGCCAGGAGATCTGAAAAAGGAAATTTTTTATTAAAAAAATGCATACTATATTTGTTATCTTCTGAACAGGACTCCGCGTTAAATTCCGATCTGAAATGTAAAGCTCGGCAAAGGCGATTCTATCATGGACATCTTACCAGATTCAGAAAAGTACTCTCTAAAATTGAAACAGCTGAAAGTACTGCGAATCAGCGAATACAAGCTGGTTTTCGGCTAAAAGCGATCACTGACGACTTCAGCGACCGCTAATAGATAGAACTTTAATACACGCGGTATAAAGGAGCTGTTTCATTTCACATCTGCTTTTTATCATATAAATTAAATAGACTTGATTCAATGCTATAATTTCACTGTATAAATTTAACTTCTTCGAGATCTTGATCATCGTCTCCGTAGGATTTGCACAAATGTGCAAACTTTTGCGTGTATGGAATTTTTGTTTGTTTCATAAATCGAATTTTTATACGCGCGGTGTATACACCGGTGTATACAACGATGTATACATCGTTTTAGATATACACGGAATGGTTCAGGGATGATTGAAAAGGAGGCTGCTGTTCATAATGAGTACGTCTGAAAAGTTGGCCGCCCGGTTGCGTTAATCTGTCGAATTATGCGACTGAATCCGACACAGGCGCGGGAGTCACTATATAGAGTCAATTTATCGGAAGCGTCAAGACTCTGGGATGACCGGTTACGCATAAAGGAGGGCGAGAAAGAGACAAAGAATAAGAGAAAGAGAATGACAGGTTGAAAAGGAGACTGAGATATATATACGGTGGGAGTAACGGATTAGTTCAGAATCTCGGTACAGGAACTCAAGATCGAACAGTCAGATGCTTCTTCGTGTGACCCCACATTGCTTTCGCTTTTGACAAATCGACTTGATAGAAAGAGAAGCAGAAAGAAAGAGAAGGAGAGAGGAAGAAAGAGAGGCACAGTTAATGTTATTGCTCCTGATGTTGAGATGACAAATTTCGGTAGCCATGAGTTTTTATGTTACGGGACCATTGTGGATTATTCGTTTTTGATTAATGTTATAATTATAAGATTCGATCTACTGTACGCCAAGACAAATCGACGCGCGTCCGACGAACGACCGGACTATTAGGAGCGGCATGTTTTTTGCATAAATTTAAGTAAGAAGTAGCTGTCTGCTTTTAGTTGTACTTCGATAAGCAGCTTTCTTAATGTTTGATAAATTTACATGAGTTTTGCAAAAATTTCTGATAAAAATATGAAATAACATTGTATGATGGAACACTCATGCGTTTACATGAATCGCATTCAAGAACACGGATAAACTATTGAATAATCGCAGAAGATTTTCATTAGAATAGATTGAATGAGTTCTGTATGAATGAGTAATATTTGACATTTTCGGATAAGATCGTTATGTTGGATATTTTAAACGGACTCATTCATCATTTTGAAATGACCGAAAGACCAAAAATGATTTTATCAAGTCAAATTAAATGTACCGTTTAGTATTTTAATTTTTTAAGAGAGAGAAGAGATTATCGAATTTTTTATCTTCACTCCTCGGTATTATTAATTTTAGGTAGAAGTTTTACCAAATTTGATGAAAGCACTAATCCACGTAATTCATGGGATGTGTCGCTACAAATTGAGGACATTAAAATAGTTCTACATATAACTGCATAAAATTTCGTAAAATGAGAAATTAATGAAAATTAATTGAGAGGACATTTATGATATGAAAATAGTTATCACTCACAGAAAAAAATGGCTGGATATATGCAAAGGACATTTAAATACACTTGATGCATCTACATTAACTTCAATCTGCAGTTTGCTACAAATTAATTTATCTTGGATCAAAAGTTCAGCACATACAGTATCTTAAAATGTGATGAGTTGTTAGATTATTATAGCCAACTTTTTAATTCAGTATTAGTTCAGTTTGTCAACTCGATTACATTAAAAATTTATCCCAATTGTTGAATAATATTGCTCAATTATTGAGCACAAACTTTACGATAATACAAGTCACAATTGCTTAAAATTAAAATTGATAACTTTTTAATCAATTTACAATAACTTTGTTTAATATGAGTCACACTTTACGTAAATATTTGAAATTCCATTAACAGTTCGCATAACATAAATTGAGATTCAATATGAATTATCATGTTATAACTACTCCGCAAGTAAGGACAATAATAAGGAATAAAGAAAATTTGTATGTATTCTAGAATGGAGTATACCAACACTCCATTCAATAAGTCAATATTAATAATTGAAAAACTAGCTGAAATAAGCATCTTATTTTAACAAAAAAAAAAAAAAAAAAATCATATTTCATATTAACAACAGAATTTGAAAGGAATTAAAAAAATTTACATATACGTTTACGCGCAAAGTATGGTGCCATAAATAATCAAGTAATAAAAATTCGGTTCGATAACCTTTCACGATGACAGAGTCTTTATTGCTCGCTCGCCAATATCCTGTCTTGTTAATCTGACTAAATACTGGTCTCGTTACACTACGTCGACCGCATACATCGGTCTCATTTTAGCTGTAGGTATTTTTCTAACAAAAATTTAATCGCTATGCACATAAATTTGGTATGCAAATACTAGTTGGGTAAATAGAAAATTGAATTTAATTGGTTTACCAGGAAACATCAAGTTCGCCCGTAGTGGTACTGTAAAACTCCCATGAGACTTCAAGAAGGTTTCAAATCAATTCTTGGCAAAACGTGACCTGAATTATTAAAATCAAACCATACATGGGTTCTGTAATGAATGGAAGGCGTTTTCCTAGACGAAAAGCTTTCAAGTTATTTCCGGTATTCAATTATAACACGGGGAATAGATTGCAAGACTTTTCTGTGTGAAATATAGGCATTGTGTACATTTCCGACTTGCTTTAACGTCCACAGGCATTTCTTGCCTTCAATAAGTATCGCCTCTTTCATATAATCTTTCTTTTTATTCTAAATTATTATTAATTTTTATCAGCTACGATTTTTTCGTTTATTTATTTAAATCTTGATCGAATAAACGTTGTTAAATTGGTAGTCAAGTTTGTTAACATTTTAATGCTTCTTCGTCCACTTGTCCATTTTAGTTCTAGTCATTTATTCTCAGATTTCTTCAACTTTCAATGATTTTCGGCATATTTCTTCAATTTTGTTGTTGTCTTTTAGTATATACTTATGACTTTATTGTTTTTTAAATTATAAATACTTATTATTATGTAAATATGTTGATTTTAAAATTAGAAAATTTATTATACACGAAACGCGATTAAGCTTTTTTCTTGAAGTAAGATAATTTAATCGTTTGTGAATATAAAACATTTGCAATATACACGGTATGTGACGACTTGCCAGTTAAAGGTGATCGAAAACTATGATTATATATTTTGAAAGGTCCCTATATTTTTCCAAAAATATCATCATATTCAAGTTATTCTCGTTCTAAATGCAAAAGCAGCCACTCCAATGCTAAATTTAGAATTTTAATTCAAATCATCCAGAACCATATGACAATATACGTAACGCGCAGTTGGATGTGCGAGAGTGAGTTGTTTTTCTGAAAACTCAAGGAAGGACTAGCAAAACGGATGGTAGTATTGAAGGCTCCTCATCTAAGGAGCTTATCGATGAAGGAAGTCTCTGTACAAATGCGGGTATGCCATAAGCATTTCAGCGTTGAGAGCATCACTATTGGATTCCGACAGTGAAGTTAAAATCGGATGCCATTCCTTCTCCTCATGCATTGCTAAACGACGTCGCTGATAGGTCCACATGGAGAAGTGGCAGAATCGGATGTCTTGAATTTTATTCTGCAAGACGCTTTCAATGTTGAGCTTCAAAACGAGAAAGCTCCTAAGCTATTCGTTGAAAGAAATTATAATCCACAAGGATGTTGATAGCATTAGCTAGGCCGTAGCGGAGAAAAACATTCAAAACGAATATCAAATTTCCAATATGGGACTAATTTACATGTTCTATGTCTTAAAAGCGTAAATAATCTGTTATTTTAGATATTTTCAGATATTCTCTATCTTATTGAAAATGAATAGAAGACGAAGAATCACATGAAAAAATTACTAGATAAATCATTTCAAATGTACTCTTTAACCCTATAGTTTGTAAAAAATTATAATAAAATAACGATGTATATCTTAGAGTTCTTGTGTGATATAAATATATAAATAATAAATATTATAAATAATATTGTTCAATTTTTTGTCGTCTTTCATCCTTCGTTACAAGTGTTCTGAAGATGATGATGTGAACCATTCTGACCATTTTTAATAAAGTCATTTCGAATTTCTCAGAAGCAAGAAAAAAGCAATAATCTATAATATAAAGCAAAAAATTAATACATAGAATACCGATAAATAAATTAGACATTTAATTCAATTGTTCTCATCTTCCTGAAATAAACAGTAAAAAAGTCCTCCTTTCACTTTGTGACATTATTATCCTTGTCGAAAAAAGTAGCGCTGGCTCACGACGGAGCATTAATTTTTCAGGTCCCGCATGTATGAGATTTCTCTACTTGCCCATTCGATTTAATTATAATGCACATAAATTCTGTCTGCAAATAAAGTAAAAAATCTTAGAGAAGAAACGGATTGAATCCGTTCCCCAGAAAACATCACGATCACCATGGGACCATAAAATTCCCAAGTGGCGTCTTGCGACAAGCGATCTAAAGTATCCAGGCCGACGCGACGGGAGGATGGAACCTAGAGAGAATTTCCGCGAGGAAGAGAGTAAATTGTCCGCGCTGTGAAATTTACAATCTCGTATTGAATATCTACGTGTTTCTATTAATTCATATTAATCGTGTATCTAGTATCCTGCGCGCATGTCAATGATGACGTGTAATAATACCATTAATTATATCTCTCGATATTCATTTCATCACATACGGTACCTGGAAGTGCTTTCATATATTCTATTCGACATATATTCCTATTATTATTTTGACAAATGCATTTGTGATAATGACAGCCGTTTATTGATATATCAATAGATAAATACACGCGGAAATAAATAGTGCGCTATGCCTGTATTAGTGTGATGACTGATTAATAAATACAAACTTTATTGATGTTTAAATTCAATTATGCATAATAATGAGTTACGTGTATATACAGACGTCTCAGTCCGTGATCGCATTATTTGATGTGTTCGTTCATTGTATCAATTCGTTACAATGAAATTTTCATCATTCAATATTATTATATCCGACAATATATTATTATTTCATACCTAGAAGAGCAATATGTTAGGAGGTGCGATGTGCTGGGGTGTGACTTTTAATGTGACAAGCATTCATCCAAGTTAAGATAAATTGAGTGTCGCTGTCACGAAAAAAAATGTTTTTTAAGTTTAATTATAGCTACAAAAGCGATACTGGCATTTCGATACTTTAATTGAGATATTACTCTGCTAAAAATGATATATTTACAAAATTTCTTCATAGCGCCGAATGATTTCGTCATAGATATATTAACATCTAGGTATTTTAATTTTCACTGGAAATCATTATTTTCGTGAATGTTCATCTTCGTCAGATATACTATACTAGCAAAGGGTCCAGCAGCAGGTACCAGACGTTGTACGTAACGTGTTCTTATTTAAGTGTTATATATTAAGGGGTATATTTTTAATGTTATTACGTTGCGTGGCACGAGGGTACACTCATTTTCGCAGATATATATAATGAAAAAGTAAAAGTAGAAGATTAGTTCTCGTATTTGAGCTAAATTATCTTACACGGGTATAATTCCACGTAATGAATACCGGTAAATTATAATATCACTAAATTAGCGCTTTCCGCATCTCTGAAAAATGAATACTGATGTCTGATCAATGATATTATTTATTTTAATTGCATCTCATTTAAAAAATAGAAATTGAGTCCTATGTATGATATTTATGCTAAGAATTCATCAAAGTTCCGTCTTTCACAGTTTAATAGCCGAGGAAGTTCACAAGCTTCCGTCCCTATGTCCGTGAGTCCAGTGACAAGCGATAAGGGAATATACCAGGTGGACCGTTTAGGTTATCGGCAGATGGGACCAGAGAGAACGAAATTTCTTGTAGCCAAGGGAAATTTATAACAGCGTATCAAACAACCCACGCATAACTATTAATTCATGTTGATCTCATATTATACGTCCCGCGCGCATGTAGTTAGCAACGTATAACATTAACCGTTAAGCTGCCCACTCCTTTCCTATCGCGCGTGTTCTACTATCGCCAGCGGCCCCGTCGGCGGTAGTGGCGGGGAGGATTTTGCATCGGTCCATGCACCGCACTTGTATCGAAAAAGTATCCGGCAAGTCTATGAGACACCCAGTACATTAGGCGTGGCCACACGTTTCCCACTCATGCAATTGCAGTAAATCCAAGGTTTGTCTCGCGAGCTCCTTTCGTGACTTCCCTGGACTCTCGCGTGGTCTCTCGTGGCGGTTCTAGGTGCCCGACTCTCCTCACCTCTCCTCTATCAGGTGTGCGAGTGTCTGTCTGTCTGTGCCCACACCCACACGTCCGCTTTTCTGCATGAATGTGGCTCGCTCTACAAATCGAATTCGCATGCGGATAAATATATACCTAATGATCATCTACGAGAATGCGTGTATTAAGTTTACCATTTTAGAAATCGCAGCATATATAACCTTTTAGACTTTTACAAACGACTTTTACGGCGATCCAGGCAAATTGGCAAAGATATTCAGACGAGATCTTTTTTCGTCGGAATCGCGCTATAAGTCCGCCTCAAATCTTCCGTAATCCCGTGGGCGAATACTCGGAGTTTATGTCGTGAATTTCGTTGAAGGCGGAGCTTAAGTGATATTTTCAAATTGTACATGTACGAACCGATTGCGGCGCGATCGTAATGCGTTATAAAGTACCGAGAAAGTAGAATGCACATCAAATTTCATGGGAGTTTATTGAATTCGACTGATAAAAGTAAATGCAACAGAAAAATGCATGGAAATCTAGAGTTTACTTTAGGTTGAATATATCGGCCAACGGCCCAAACTCGACCATGGAAGCGTGCGATATTAATTTATATGAGACAAGACGATAATATTTTCATATATGAAAGGAAATAGTAGCATTCATCTTTCAAGGCACATATTATTCTGTCTCTTTTTACTTGATTTTTATATATATATACACAAAAACTGTAATTGATTTATACTTTGAAACAGACCCAAACAAGATACAAGCCAATTTTGTCCAACTATTGCTATTTTTGCACATTTATACAATACACCATTCAAGCAATGCACCATTGCCTGAAATCCTAGTCAATTTGGACTCAGCATGCGATAATTCAGTAAAATTTGTTAACTATGGGGGAAACATTCCTTATAGTCATTTTCCATATGCACGTTGGTTTAGTTACGTAGGAAATAAAACACCAAACATGCAATGTTCTCCGGAATTGTGTAGTCTTAATTACTTAGGAATGTTTACTCCGATATCATCTTCTCCTTTTAGACAATAACAAGCGTTTACTATGAATAACTATAATGTCACCTCACTTGCGGAAAAGTACACCACAAAAATATTGCTCGGGGTCCGAAATGACACCCAAGCGGATATAAACCCTAAAAAAATTCGGATCTACACGTAATTGGGTGTCATTTCGGACACAGAACATTTTTTTTCTGTGAGGGCTATATACGTTATTTCTTTGCGACCACCATGTACATACAGTTCTATTGAGAGTTAGTCAGTGTGTCCTTGACGTAAGCATTTAAGAAATTGTACATTATTATGTGATACGTGTATCAGATGAAGTAATATTATTTATATTTGCGGGTTATGATTTTGCACGTCGCAGTAAACAAAATAGTCAGGATTGGTCTAATATGTAGACACACACACACACACACACACACACACACACACACGTATTAACTTATGTTATACACCGTAGAATAGTAATAGTAGTAATTTCAGAAATCACATTAACAATTAATTCGACATTCCCTTCGCGCTTCAGATCATGTACATGGGAGTTACAATACATAACAAACTGGAGTTCAACGATCTTTCAAACGCCTCTCGATATACACCAAAACAAACGACGCGAATAAATTATAGAGTTAAACGCCGTTGAATTCTTGACTCGGACGAAGGTCGTTACTTTCTAATCTGCTTTCAACAAGTATCCGGAAAAATGGTGTGGTCGGATGGTGCCTCCCCGAAAATGCCGCGCCGTTCGTGGCGAAATCGCCGGCAGAAATCAATTTTCTGAATCATTGTCGTCATTAAGTGATTTCATATCGCAAACGGAAGTTTTTCCTCTCGCGTGCAATCATGTCAAACTGGTTTGCCATTCGCCGCTAGTACAAAATGTAATGTCTAATAATGCGCCTATATAACGTGGGAAACTCTAGAAACAGTTATGACGTTGCGGGGTATATATGGGTGTACATATATATCTATAGGTGTGTATCACGAGCGCGCGGGAGCGCATTCGAAAGTTAAAGGTGTTAATGCCTACGTGCACGACGCCTTAATTGGTGGTACTGCCCTCGGTGGGATTTTCGAACACCTCGTATTACGAAATTTTAAAACAGCTTCCAAAACATCCGCTGATTAAATCGGCATTCGAATGCGCGCTTTGCTGAAATCGGTTGAGCATTGGCCACCGTATAGGTGTTGCTCCTATATACAAACGACCGGGTTCAAAGTTTGCACGATCTCGCCTCAGTGTGAGGAAGTCGATGATTTATAATTACGAAAATGAAAACATTCAAGCTGTCAATATTATCATTAACTTAGGTCGAAATATTCCAGGTTTTGAAATTGTTATTAACTTATTTTTTGCAATTGCGGAACTCAATCAGTGTAATTATTCGTGTAAAATTAAAAATAATTATTTTGCACAATTATCAATAACGGTCAGTGCAAATATTACTAATCGAGGTTGTAGTTCTCCACCTTGACGCTGAAAATAAAAAGTCATCTTTAACACTCTATAAATTTATGAACCTTTTAATATGTCTGTTTTCGGCGTCGCAATATACCAAATACCTTATATTTATAGACTTCAATTGCATTTGGTATTATGGCAAGGAAAATCTTGCCTTTTTTTTAAAGAAATAAATATTGTTTTTTCAACCTAAAATTCAGATTAAATGGCACTTTTAATTTTCAAATATGCTATATTCCAGTTGGTTATAATGTCGTTAATATTATTTTATATAAAACAACTTGCTTATATACTTAGAAAGTATCACTGTTGTTGTTTACAGAAGAACTCTACAAAGTAAAGCGCCGTGTGCAGTGCAGTCATGGGAACTACTCTGATCTGAGTAAGGTATGTGACGTTATTTTATGATATTTGAAAGTGTTATTTTATGTGATGCAAAGTATTGGACATTGGCATTAAATGTATAAGAAAGTTGTATGTTTTAGTTTTAATTTTGTTTTGAACTCTTATAAATAACCGGCAATTTTCATGCTCATTTATGACAGATAAATTATTTCTGATTTTGTTAAGTTTCTTGATTTTGTGAACAGTAAAAAGTAGTTTGATTTAGAAATTTTTTTTTTTTACATACGAAATGGTCGTTACAATAAAAACGTTGCTTTATGCTGCCGTTACTTTAATACTGACGTGCCAAAAGACAATAAATTTTGCAAATTTATAGTAGTCTTTTTTTTTTTTTTTTTTTCTTAACGTATAATAAAACTTTTAGAAGTTGTACTTTATATTTTTTCCGGTTCAATTATTTAATTTCTTTCTGTTCATTTCTCCGACTGCATACTTCAAGTTGGATTTTTTCATTAATTGCCTCGTACGATTCTACATATTTCTTATCATTGCGAATGTCGATTTGTAAACTAATTGCAATTTTTCAGTTCCACATTTGTCTACTCACTTTTTGCATTGTTATTGGTATTTTAATACATAAATGATATTCTTTATATTTAGACAACAATCTATAAATTGCTAACAATTAAAAGGTCAATAAGTAATAATAGCTTTTAAACACACATTTTATTTGTTCTCTTCCAAATAAGAAATTCACCTTAAAAGGAATGGAAATAAAGTAATTTAAAGTAATTGATATATATTTCAATACAAATGGGTCTGTTTATTTTTAATATGCCAACGACAAAAATTAAACAACAATAGAAATGTAGTGAATGATGTGTATCATTCAGCAATATTTTAGATACATTATAAATCTTTTAATTTATAAGTTTGAAAAGTTCACAAATATAGCATTGAAAAATGTTCTCATAATACAATAAAATGTTAATTGACATAATAATCACATAATATGCTTTCCTAACGATGCAATATCAATTCTTGTTCGAAATGACCTCTTACATGGTTGGCTGAGCAACTTTGTAGTTCAATTGAACGCCAAATCGGCTTACTTTCTGATGATATTGTATCTTACGTATCCTCAATTTTTAGGTATTGACTATTACTCATAAAATAAAAGCAATTATTTATCAACGTAAACAAAAATGATAGTTACACCATCGCATGTACCCCTACTATATACTGGTCGTATTAATCGTGTATCTGTCTATTCACTTTGTATATACTATAATATATGCGTGTAACATAATATTTTTAATTAAATACAGATGTTATAATCAGATTCTATTTCATCCAAGTAGTTCCTGTTACCATCACTCTTGCAATAATATATAAATAATTAGATATATAAACTATTTAAAAGCTTCCAAAATAATAAGATCACGTTTTTTAAGAATTGAAAAAAAAATTGGAATTTTAACTGATGACAATTGAAAACTTCCAAAAACGATTTTTGACGTAAGATTAAGGTTAGATGTTCGAAATAAAAGATGATCGATCATTTGAATTCTACGTATTATATAGACGAGACAGGTTCACCTTAAACTGCCCGCCCTTCACTTCATTTTAAAGTCACGGAACGAAAGCATATTATGTAGATAATGTATCGGTATTAAGAGATGGGAAATTGATAACAACAATGTGTTACAAAAGACGAAATTTTGGGAATGTCAAAGCTACTGAAAAATATGATGAAATCGGTGTCGAAAATATACATATATGTTGCAATTTTTTAGGGTATTCTAAATTCAGAGATTTTTTTTAATTATAAAGAATAAATGAGGCATCTAATTCATTTAATAAACCAACATATATGTATGAGATTAAAATGTTAGCATTTTAAAGATCTTTCTGAGAGAAGGGCGATTCTACAACACGTATACAATTCTCAAAAAAATAATAAAATAAATTAGTTCAAAATTAAATGAGGATTATCTCAAATAAATTATATTTGTTGCAGATCTAAGGGACAATAATTAAGTTCGGACAGTCCTCATTTAATTTTGAACCAGTGTCTGGTATTTTCTTAACGATTGCATGTGATTTAAATGTTTTTAGGAAGTTTAATTTTATAATAGGGACCCAAAATGTTCTTTTACAAATGTGCGTGTATAGATTTTCTCAATATTTGTTATCATATATTTGTTAAAGATAAATGTTTCAATTTTACTTTTGTAAAAGTTATGATTTTATTACACGTAATGTCATTTAATACTATACTTTGAAAACAAAAAAACGCAATTCCATTACATTTATTTACATTTTATAAATATAATAATAATTTTTCAGTCGTAATCGGAAAATTCGGTATAGGTATATTAAAAAAGAAAATCAATGACCCATTTTCTCTTAACCTCAATCTAGAATAGGGAACATAGTCGGCATTACAGGGTATTACGCGAATCGCACTACTCAAGTATGTGGCAGTTCCATTTACAGGGTATATACCGCATTCGTAAGCTATATAGTACGTAATATTTTGATATTTGTATTCCAGACCTTTCACGATAAGCTGAAAATGCTATCTGAAGAGCAACATTATTAACGAAATATACTTATGATTTCACCGATTATATTTCTCCTGGAAATGGGATAAATGTGACCCAGAAAATATCTAGATTTGTGGAACATTATAAAAGATGTGTCCTGGAGAAATACCATTTCAGAATGCAATTTGCGATGCAATTAGAGCGATAATGAAAACTAAATAACTAATATCATATTCGACATTATACGAAATTAAAGCAACAATAATGTGCAGTTATTTTTTATAAAGTACTTTACAGCGTATTGTATCCGCTGAGGATTGTCACTGTAAAACTTTAATTCTTGCTTTTTTTGTAATTTTCATTTTTTATTTGTTATCGAGAGAAACGAGTATATCAGTGCAACAGTATCCGAACTTTTTTGAAAAATTATAAAAATTGAAAATGAAGATTTCAAAACGTATCCCTCATACCGCAGGTTGGACCGGAGTATTGAACTTGGCAACACGTGAAATATCCCCCCCCCCCTCTTTTTTCCCAAGAAATTTAAGATTAAATACAATGCAGGTAAACAACAAAAAAAAATATATATATATACATTCCACTGTGATAATAGGAAAGATAATGTCTTATAGACTCTTTTGTTATATTTGTTGATTTTCGCAAAAAATGTAAAACCAATTTGTAAAACATAATCTTCTATTATATTTTTGTATAACTGCAATTCGGTTGTATACACATCTATATTCTATGCTTTCCGAAGTATAGATTTATGAAGCCTCGCATACATTATACGCCATAATGTTTAAAAGATTTTCAAGAACCATGAACACTTGTTTCTTGTTTCAGAAAGTCAGTATAATAGGTATAAATAACAATGACATTTTATTCCATTCTCCACCATCTTTCTGAACGTCTCAGACAGAAAATGAACGTGAACGCTATGTCGACGTTAAAAAAGACAGTGACTATGCAAAATATACACAGTCGTATATATGTAATTCGAATGCTATGTGCATTAATTTGACAGACGTTTCCAACCATCTTCCTCCTTTTCCGCAGTCGCTTTGCATGCATTCTAGCAGGCATCTACGGGGCTGATTCCTCTGAAATTCACTGAGAATGAAACTCATTTTATTTGCGGTTGAGGTACGGAAGACATTCGGATCAACTCTGCAAGCCGTAAATTCCTAATTTGACGTATACATTACATAATAAAGCTGAATGAAATGTGACACATGGCATTATAACGATAAACTTTACGTACATAAACTTTATGTGCAGATGAAAATATAAATGTTTCGAAATTAAAAATCTATACACGAAAATAGAAACTAATGTAATGGTTTAAATATGCTCGGTTTGACATCCCATTTCCCGAAATCTACCCGGAAGCTGACATTTTAACCTCCGATATCGAAAACCTGCTCAGCATTTATTTTCGAAGTATATATAATTACGTAAATTTAGGTTTAAATATAATCACAACAAAATATAAACAAACATTGCATTTTTAAAACAAGTTATTGGATTTTGCATCTTTCTATCGTTTGCATTAATGGGAAGAAGTATATATGATGATCATGCATAATAATCTATTTGCTCTATCGCTTACTTTCTTATAATTGACAGTATATGAGGTTTTAATTACGTGCATAGTTAGTTTGGATGAACAGGGTTCCAAAAATCTGGAATATTTTTTTTGCTCTTTTAATGTTAGACAATATTTAACTTTTGACGCTAAATATGACTTTCATTGTTTTTTGAATACGGAACATCTCTATTTTAAATTTTAATCAGATCTGGAAATTGCTTGGTCAAGTCAGATCTTGGTGATATTTCAAACGAAACGCAGATATATCTGCCATATTTGAAGTTATCTCTGAAACATGATACAATGAAGTTATCTTCGAGGTAGGTTGTACTCATGGTGACGAAAGGCACTGTGAAAATTGTAGGAATCAACATTGTACTTTTATCATAAATATAAATTAAACTAGCGTCTATTTCATCTGTATACGCGCAATACGTCAAGTTAATATTGTTGATCTTTTAATTATAATTAATATATTATATTTTCTTAGGATATAAATCGTAACGTAATCATCAGTGGATCTTAAATCATACTGATCACGATACGCTATAAAATTTACGAATTATTATTTGTTAGAAAAACGAATTTTAAATAAAATGGAGATGATAAAAAAAGATAAATAGATTTGTAATTTCTAATTATTTTCAATATAGTTATTGGCTATTTATTGTAATTATTTACAATGTAAAGAAGATTACTCTCACTTTAAGTGGAACATATATACGTAAGGTGAAGTAAAGGAATTGTTTTTTTTTTTTTTTTTTTGTCAAATGCAGAAAGTTACATATTCCGATATTGAATGCTTTATCTGAAAATATGTACATTGAGGTTTATCAAAACGCTCAACCAGCCTCGAGAAAAGAACGAATGGGAGAGGACCGCAGGACAATGCCCTACACCTGATGCTGAGTTATCTTTGACGCGTTATATTATATTACCCGCGGAACTTCATAAAAATCGAATGTCACTCAATCAGCAAACGTCATGTTCAATGATCTTATAACACGCGGGCCCATTACAAAACGGTTCGATTATATGTCTGCGAGAGGGTATACTCCGGCGCATTTTTCGGGTGTTTATTTGCTTCGACGTATACGTACGTGTAAACGAATATATATATATACCGTGTAGTGTGTGTATGCGTGTGTGTGTTTGAATATGTATATATATTCGAAGGGCCATAAACGTAATGCGTAAAAAGCGATTTTCAATGGCGAGAGCCGTCAATGTCTCGCCGAACTCCCCGATCACAAAGCGACTTCCTTACGCGCGCGCGCGCTCACGCGGCTCGAAACGGTTCAAAGAATCGCACGATCGAATGGAGTTTTGCGCTCTTTCATCTTTTCCATTCTCAACCCGAAGCAAGCGAACCCTTCTCACGGGCGGAAACTCAGTTCGCGCGATCGCATGCACTCTCTCGTTGCGTAGAGAGATGCACATGTACATGCAGCGGGATGTATATATGTATAGGCGAAGGAAATTGCAGGTAGTACCATCAAGTTGCGCGGAGGAAATTAACGCCGCCCTCCTTTCTACGAACAACAGTTATCCCGAGTGCGGCGAACGCGCGACAGAGGAAGTGAATATCTCGGGAACGATTATGGAACTGCTAAAGTATCTCGCTGCAATTCTATGTAAAACGGCATTTTCTGCAGGGCGAGCGCGTACCGCGTATCTGTAATAAGAGTGGCTCCGAGAGACCCGGCGCGGCCTCTGTGTATATATTTATATATATATATATATATATTATACATGTATGCATGCGTATGCGCGTGACTGTGTGTGTGTGTGTGCGTGCCGTGGCTATTCGCTGTTGCTTCGGATGTATACATATATATACCTCACAGCAATCCGTGTGCAGCAGCCCACTTTCCAAAGGAGCAGTTACGACGAAATTGCGTAAAGTCTGTTTCGAGTCCTTTATACACAGACACGCCTTAACTGTACATCCGAGCGTCGATCCTTTCTTCCCTCTTGTCCTCTCTTTTAAGTGAATGAGTCCGTCTCATCGACACGTTCCAGCCCTGATTCCTTCCGGATTTCGCTTTTGGCCCCTTTCTGCGAGGAATAGGAAACCTACTGCGTTTCTTCCGATCCCGTTTGACTTTAGTCACGGCAGTGTTCCCTAAACTGTTTTTTCTTTTTTCTTTTTTTTATGTTTTATGTTTTATTTACTATAATTTTGTGGGCCACCGCGTTCGGAGGGATTTATAAATGACGTCGATCTTCCTCGATAAAAACGGGAACTGCGTCTTCCAAGTTGATGCACAGATTTTCGGAATTTTACAAACATCAAAGGCATTTCGATATTTTTATACAGTCTATAGTCAACTTCATGTGCTAGAATTTAGGAAGTCGCGTACAATTCGAGGAGCAAACCATCAATAATGGTTTCAATACTATAGTATTCAGACTGACAGGAGCATAATGTCAGGAACTGGCACTCTTATAGCCTCAAATATCGGGCTTATAGTCGACTCAAATGTTCACTTTCAGATGTATGCCTCAATACGAACGTACAGTAGAATCCCGCTATAAGGAACTTCGCTATAAGGAATTAACTCGCTATAAGGAAATTATTTTACTCGGCATAAGGAATAACTGGCGGAGCAAAC
>JAPYZR010001128.1:0-28625 GCA_030522945.1 Trichopria nigra | reverse complement strand
GCTTTAAAATGCGCCCTCACTCGTTAATATAGGTTGAAAATGAGCCGAGTTATTGCAAAAACAGTAATTTTTTTTTCTAAACTTCAATTGCTCGCCATTAAAATTCTATGCGTCTGATCGCATTTTGGTACAGGACTTTTTGATTTCAAATTTCACGAAGAATCGACTTCTGAAATTTTATCTTCCAGTTCTGGGTCGCTCTGTATATATATATCAAGTTGAATCTAATGAATAATGTAGGATACATGTTTTTACTGAACGACACTGCTGCAAGGAATCAACTCCATGAACAACGCACCTAATAAATATATATTACAAATTAGCCAAGAATTAAAATGCTCTCAAATTGCAACTTGTTAAAAAAATGTTCTAATATTTTTTTGTATTATTCTAGAACATCTTAAGATTCTTTCAACGTCGCCGAACGTATATAATAACGTCCGCGTGATTACGTTCAATCGCAAAATCGTTTTTAACTATTCGGCAGCGACGGTGCGGTGCGTCGGTAGCTTTTGCACTGATCAATCCCGTAACGCCGATATAATTGGATCCCCCATTATCTCAAGGCAACGCGATCTGAATACCGAATGTATGTATATATATAAACGAGCGGTTCCTGAGGATTCGCGCCCTGGATCATGGGGGGCGCGAATCGATTGCCTCCCCCGTGGTCTCCGACGAAAGGTAAACGTAATTTGCCAGCGGGTAAATGCGGGAATTAGTAGACGGGCTCAGTTATAGGTCACAGCGTAATCCGATTTTGCGAACGTATTTCAAGCGCGCTGCGTATCCAGGGTATAACTTAGATTTGTAGTTCACTTACTTCCCAAAGACGCGGGGAATCCCGCCGAACTTATCGCTTCAATGGGCCGACTTTGGTCTCGATCGCGGAATCTGCAACAGTAATTCCTTTAAGCTTAATTAAAAGCCGACGGTTCTCACTTAAGCTGAAGGAATGTGAATTTGAGAAATCTAACGTCTAATATCCCACTGAACTACTGATCAGTGAACGCATCGGTTTTTGTATGATTTTAGGAACAATGAAACGAAAACCGTCCCATATCATTCACTGAAAAATATTTATGTGTCGAGTAATCTTCATATCAGTTCCATGATGAAACCATATATTTAATAGAACTTCTTTGAGCAAGCTTGAGACGATATTTTCAGACTAATATTCGTCGCTGCATCGAACGCTGTTTCGATGTTATAGACTCGAGCAGAAATTTGTTCAGGGTGCCTGAATTTTGATGAGAACCTGTTCTCTTTTGGACGAGGCCCTGATCAGTAAATCATTAGGCGTGCCTTAATAGTTACTGCCTGATCAGCAGAAAAAATATTCTGTTACACATTTTGATTCGATGTACGCTAAAGTTGCGTCAAATACACAAATCATATCTGTAAAACTTGATGATATATTTCTATATGTATAATTAGCGTGTATGACGAAAAAAATCTGTTACCGATAATTATTATCATTATCCAACCTCATCATCAGTAATCAGCATCCAATATCTTAATATGTCATAATCATCCGACATCAGCATCAGTAATCATCATCCAATATCATAATATGTCATAATCATCCGACATCATCATCCGACTTCATCATCATACGAGAAAATGTTAATTTTTCCCCTTCAAAAATTGATATCTCGTTCGACTTTAAGACTACCGACGAAAACCATAATTGAGCAATCACAGAATTTAAGTATTGAAACTTCATAAATAATATCATGTGCTATATTCTGTGTTATAGAATTATTTGATCGAAATTAATCCATGTAGCGACATCTACGTCAACGTCGTTGAACTATGTAGAAACATCCTTAGGAGTAGTATACTATCCTATATAGCTCCGCGAATGAATCTTCTTTTATACTTTTTATGTAAAACATTTTATCCGGCCTCGGGTATTTTTTTTTTTTTTTTCTCACAATGTTAATGTAGAAAAATAATTCCTCAGAAGTTGATACGATAATGATAAAACTAATTATATGAAACTATATCTAATTTGACAATTTTTTGGTATTTGATTAAAATGAAAAATGATATGTAATCGCTTGAATTTTCGCATTAAATAATTTTCTAAATAGTATTAGACGATAATGTTTCTTCATCCGCCAACATGCGGACTTCTAGCTCTCTGTATATGATATTATTGATATGGGCATTCAACCATAGCAAATCTATTCACGTCTAGTATTATAAATTGAAATCTTGCTAATGTTACACGGGACTGTTACATTTTCGTACAAAGCGGTTTTATTCGTTCTATGTCTTGCATAACTCTCATGATGGCAGACTTAGTACCAAATACTTAGAAGGAACGTAAGGATCATTGAATAAGACGCAGATGACTCCAAATGAATACCATACATAATGAATAGTTACCTGAATCAAGAAAATGTTTCTTTCTTTTTAGTAAATTTTACTTAATTCAAGAAAATCATTTCTTAATTGAAGTAAATCTTTTCTTAATTCAAGTAAATCCTTTCTTAATTCAAGAAAATCTTTTCTTAATTCAAATAAATATTTACTTGAAAATAGAATTTCTTTTTCAGCGTTGAATTTAGTCGTTTTTTTTCATTTCCTCCAAGATTTATCGACGAATGTATATGAAAAGAATAACGTATGACGAACCAGATACTATAGTTGATAAACTAACGATTCTCATGGTTGACCCATGAATTCTATGGAATGAGTTAATTTGTTAATTTGTATTTCTCAAATTGCAGTTTCCTATATTATCCTTCCACTACTTAACAGATTCTAGTGATTGCCAAATAGGAAGAGACAAAAAAAATCTTCAATTTTCTACTTTGTGCATCCAAGAACGAAATATTTGCAGGCATCGATATACCTTCCTAAAATATTGTAAAGTATTCGCAACGTAACCGTATATATGTATACGGCAACATCCGATGAATACTCGTCTACTACTATTATTGGCCAAAAGTACAGCGATGGCGGTGATAAACCCTCTAGCCCTTTAATCGGGTGCCGAAGCTCAAGGCATATTGGTTTTCCCCGACATATGTCCCACCATTGCGGCGGCCATACATGTGCACTAAAACGCGCGCGTCCGCGCACACCGGCGATTCAGTGGAACTCGTAAATATGGGCGTTGTAATGATATCGATACCATCGGACCTGCCTGTGCGAAGTTTATAATTAGACCTTCGGGGGCCAGGATATTGCCTCGTCGAGGCTGCTCGTCCGAAAAGTGATTTGGTTTCCTCTCGCGTCCACTATATACGGCATTCATTACACAACTCGAAGAGCGGCGCACTTCTCTTCCACTGGCCAGAAATTAAACCGGCGTAGGCAGCCCTTTAAGGACCGACACTATACCAGTTTCGAGGATTGACAATGCTTTTATTTTGCCGATATAGCTGTATATATTATAGTATTGGAAGCGCGATGAAGTATGATGAAGTGCTAAAAGTCAATTAAATGGAAAACGTAATGTAGATTGGTCTCATTCCTCATATTCAACCAAGATATGAGGGGCCGCAATAATAATGAATGAACCATAATTATGGAGAACCATGCAATTTTTTTCATACTTCTATAAATGCAACTTTCAGAGGTTTCAACACTTGTGCATAGCTTGAACGTAGAGTCTGCTTATCATTGATTTTATTTTGTTGGGGAATTTTTTTTTTTTACGTCTATCTATTTAATATTTTCATACAGGGGCGACGAGTATAATGTAGAATTGTGGAGCAACCTACACTCTGAATTTTGGACATGGCGTCACATTAGATACATTGAATGTACACACATGAAAAAAAATTCATAATGTAGAATGATGATAACGGATTTTGATGCCGGATGATAATAATGATAATGTCGGATGATTATGACATATTATGATGTTGGATAATGATAAAGATTATCGATTATCATACAACATCATCGGCCATCATCATCATTATCATCAATGTATGTGCCTTCATCATTGTCATCATCACTATCCATTATATCATCCAACAATATTCATCATTATCACACAACATCATTGTTGCATCATCCGGCACTAGTACCCGTCATCGCTATAATCATCTGTCATTATCATGCACCAAAATGTTTCTACATCGCGCTTGCATTACATGATGTAGAAATACATCTTCAAATTTTACAGATATGATTCGTTTATTTGGGCCAACTTTAGAATCGAAAACAAAATTATTTCAGTCGAAATCGTAATTATTGTATAATCGATTGTCAGTGTTGTTAAGTAAAAGAGGTGACATTGGTAGGTTAGGTATACTTTTATGTGTTGTGAGTGTGTTTGACCATTACAGCTTTTGCGGATTATTTTTCCAGAAACCTAAATGCAAGTTTATCGTAAAATATTTTTGTTACGTACAACAAAAATAAACTCTAATTGAATTATATGATTTGAATAACATCGTAGAGGCTAGCAATTTCAATAATGAATAATAATTTCTACCACCGTGTTTCCAGTGCAACAGGTCCTGTCAGAACAGTAAGAATAAAATGGTCCTCCGCACGCGGGTGGTAAAACTTTCTTATGTCTTTGTTTCTTTGTTTATTTATTATCACTTAATCTTGGATGCAACTAACTTGTTGCGTTACCTTAAAGTTGCCTTTATATATTCGTATATATCCTTCCGAAGTGATAATTAACATTCGTGCATTCTTTTTACTTGACGACGTCAAATGGTGTTGGCGGGGGGGGGGGGGGTGATATTATCTTTATATAGTAAACTCAAGTCTGTATTGCATTAATGCATTATAGATTTTAATGCAACTCGGTACTTGTGGAAGTGTTTGAGGTCGCTAATTATGAATTAGGATGAAAATTTTAAATATTCAAAATGGCCTAATTAATAACGGCAAACAAAAAATGCATAAAATTCACTCGATTTGAATGAAACTTTTTGTGCCATGAGAGATTATAGAAAATACCAATTCCGATTCCAATTGTACTAGATACAAACTAGTTACTGTTTAAAATAATTGGTTTAAAAATGCATGCAATAAAAGTGTCCATAAATTGATAAAAATAACTTTTTACCCACCACATAAACGATCTGTAATATCGAATACATGGTTTATTTCAAGCATCTAATTATAGCACCTAATGTTATTAACTTTACATTGAAATAAGTGCCGCTAAAAATCTACTTCATATTTTAAAAAATGCAAAATATATGTTTCACTTAACCTACGAACATTTTTTCACCACAGTTTTTAACGGTTGTATTTTGTGTAAAATAGGTTCTAAAAAATTTCATAAGAATTTTCGAAAAATGCAACCAAATTATTACCTACTATATATAATACCAAATTGGTATTGGTGAAAAAATACCAATGATCATTTCAAAAAAAAATTTTTTTTTTATCTCGTTTCTCTGCATTGAAATGATTTCAGTATTCCTGTTTGAAGTAACGAAATCGCATCCTCCAGACTTGAACTTTAAAATGTCCATATTAACATTTAGAAAATAAAGGCGATAGCATCCAAAATGGCGGCTTAAACACGAAAAAATCGCCAAAAGTTCAGGAATTTTTCATTTGAAAAAATGATAGACTTTCGGGAAAAATGTTGCCGAAAGTTCTTATAGAATTGATCAAGGAATATGCTGAAATTTTTACAGACTTCTCAATTGATCTAAATTTTGAGACTTTGAAATTGAAAAAAGTGTTCACAAAATTCTAAAAAATTTTAGCTTATCTTTGATCAATTCTAAAAATATTGTCAAATAACAAATTTTAAACACATTTTAAAGTTCAAGTCTCGAAGACGTGATTTCCTTATTTCAAACAGGAATTCTGAAATGATTTCAGTGTAGAAAAACGAGTTAAAAAATGAATTTGAAAAATCCTTGTTTTTTTCTTTGTAAACAATCATATATATGTTTTCGCGGTTGCATTTTTCGAAAAATCGAAGAAAAGATTCCGAATAAGTTCAGTCAATTTTACAAAACATACAACAGTTGAAAACTGTAGTGAAAAAACGCCTACTTAGGACTTATTTAATGGGTTATTAAAACGAAAATCGAAATAAAAATGGTCGAAAGTCAGTAGACTCAAACATTGAATTTTTTTCAAAGTGATTTTAAAAATGACGCATGTTGTCGAAACATCGCAGCCGGCACCAAATGTCTATAACGTTTTATGAAACGTTTTAGAAACATCGCAAACATGGAACGTTTTAAAAACGTTCCTGAAACCTTTCAAAAACGTTTCTGAAAGGTTGGGATTATATTGTTTCATACTCGCACTACCTTACATTGAGAAAAAACCTATTATAGTTATTATTGAAACGTTAAGGAAAAGACATTTTAGGCAAATGCGATATCAATTCCATTAGGCATTGCATTATCATCTGACAGCTACTTTCATTCCTTTCCAAGGTTTTACGTTTGAATTCGTGTTCTATTCGTTTAAATATTCAACAGATTGAAATGTATTTTAAAGATATCGAAAACTTTTGTATTATTTCATGATTATATAATTACAAAGTTATTGACAGCTGTTAAAAAAAAAAACTTGCTATTCTTCAAGTCTGACATATCTGACAAATATCTGACAAATATACAGATGTTGCTATATTTCAAGCGAAATTATCAAAATTTCTTTAAAATAAATATACACTGAAAAAAAATTTGTTATTTTCAAGTAAATATTTACTAAAAAGGTTTTCTTGAATTAAGTAAGATTTACTAAAAAGAAGGAAACATTTTCTTAATTCAAGTAACTATTTACTTGTAATTAACAAAATTTGTTCAGTGTATGTAAAACAATGTATTTTGAAAGTAATAAAATATAATTAAATATAAATGTAACTTTGAAATCACCAGTAGTACAGATAACCGTAACGACTACATCATTGATAATAAGATCTGGTTCAAAGACTAGCAGCTTTCGGCGAAACGTTGATTTGTTTTCCAGCTTTCCGCAGCTCGTCGTTAATCATTTTTGCCATTTCGAAATCTACCTTCGAAAAGTTTTTCAGAACACGGACGACAATGAAGTTGGAGGCATTCTTGAGATTATCGGCGATATTCTTTACGAGTCTGCCCCGGGCGTCCGTGTCAAGGACCTCTCGCCAGAAAATCGTGGCCTGCCCAAAGTCATCCTCGTTGACTGGTTGATACCGATCAGCTGCGGGGCCGACTTCGAAACTCGGCGTCTTTGCTATCGGATGTTCCCGGGGACCCCCGAAGCTATTGGGGAAGTAATTCGGAGCTCCGTCTTGGTTACGTAATGCCATTAACCCATCTCGTTGGTAATTCATGTTCCTCGAAACCTGCGCGGCCGTAATAGTATTATAATCAAGCTAACGTATGATCTTATATAATTTATTAATATAACTGATATTAATTTGTTTCGTATTGTATTACTTTGTAACGAAGTCGGTAATGTGGGAACTATAGTTCTTTAAAGGAAGTATTTATGTAATTCACGCACAAAATTTCATCTTTTTTAATTTTTTTTTAGGAAGTGAAATGGAAAAGACCTTACTCTGTATGGACAATTGACTGGAAGTTGTAGATAATTAGCACCAAGACGGTATCTTTGCGTATCTGCATAAGAAAATAGCCGACCTTGGAGCAATTTGTCAGGACTAGGTTCGATGCCAGGCACCAAGTTTCCAGGATTAAAGGCGATTTGTTCGACGTCGGCGAAATAATTTTCTGGATTCTTGTCAAGCACGAGCTTTCCAACGAGAATCAGGGGAAACTCTTTATGAGGCCAAACCTACAAACAGACAAACGTATAAATTTTAAATCACAATATATAAAATAACGTATATACATATCTATAAAGTGTTTAAAATATGTTTAGAAAAGAAAAGACTCGAATTGCACTTAATACTTTTTTAAATCGACAAAAAAATTGTTTGTTACCTTCGTTACATCGAAAGGATTCCATCTGAAAGTTTTCGCCTGTAACGGTGTCATCACTTGGATGTAGAATGTCCACGAGGGAAAATTTCCAGTTGCAATGGCATTGTATAAATCGCGTGTCATATAATCGGGATCAGTGCCAGTTATTTGTCTTGCTCTTTCAGGTGTAAGATTTTTTATTCCTTGATCGGTCTGAAATGAACAATTTTATCATAATTTATAAAAGCAGATTAGATAATGTACCTTAATTTACATTTTCACCACGCATGATGCAAGGCGGTCGAACCATTAAATTATTGTGAAGGCGAAATTTTACGATTCTTCGATTTTTGGAATTTTATGGTGGAAAACTATTCGACTGATTTTTAAATTTCGCCGTTCATTTTCATCGTCTATGAGCGAACTCTATTTTCACGAACGAATGAGCAGAATAACTTTCTTAACCTCTTTTTGGATATGCCAGCCCTACCGGAAGAACTGATTAGATTTTGGAATATATCTACAGAGTGCTTCACGTCGCAAATTACCGGTTTCCGGCCCGATTTCGATTATTTTTTATACTATTTTCATTTACTTTTTTCCAATTACCTCATGAACAAAACGTCCTAACAGCATGGTTTTTTTTTTTAAACGCGCAGTGTCATGCGCAACGAAGCTGCGATTGATAATAGAATTATTTCGAAAACAAAATGGCGTCCTACGGAATGAACGAAAAGTCTGATCAAGCTGATTTTTTTTTAAACAATCAGATTCATGCGCCCGAACCAATAATCGATGACAGAACTATATCGAAAACAAAATGGTGGCTCTCGGAATGAAAAATTGTGATTGTTGTTGTTGTTATTTTTAGTTTCAGATTTCAAGTGATTTTCGAAATCTGACGTACAGATATGACTATAAATTGATTTTCTTTAACTGTAACAGGGACAATGTATTGAATTTTCCCTATCAATATTATTATTATTATGTATCAAAAATAAAAATAATTAAAAGTGTGACGAAAATACCCTGTAATGGAATTTGCAATACACCACAGCGTTGCTTGAGTTGACGAGTTTAAAGGTGTTTGAACCAAAGCCGTGCATGTGACGAAATCCATCAGGAATCCCACGATCAGAGAAGAGGATCATATCTTGATGTACGGTTTCTGGTCGTAAAGAATGGAAGTCCCAGAACATATCGGGATCCTGAAGTTCAATAAAGTTTCGTATCAAAGTTCAATACTTCACCATGGCTTCCTAAGATGCTCTCACACTTTTATGAATTTTGACGAAATCAATAAAACTTGGAAAAAGTGTTTTAAAATGATAAGGATTCCGTAGAATCACTTGGTAACAAGTAGAATGACTAAAAAATACAGAAAATTCCAAACAATTTCTAAAGATGATATGTAAGTTGAGTTGAACCGTGGAATAGTTAATAATAAGCAATAAAATTAATCGGCCATTAACTATATTATATATATATATGTAGTAATGCAACATATTTTAATATAACCAAAAAAATGTTATTGCGCACTTTCTGTCTCGTATTTGAATAAATAAATATATATATATACTTTTAAATAATGTTACTTAAAAGTCTATGATAAAACAGATACTTATGCCTTCGTCCCTTTTGAATTTATTTCTATACATTTTTGATTTGATTAATTGAATGGACATAATATAAACTTACTCTTAAATTCGTAACTGGATTACGCTTTCCAACATGAATCAAACTTGGAAATAGTAATGGGTCTTTTATAAAAAATATTGGAGTATTGTTGCCGACAATATCCCAAATTCCTTCTTCCGTATAAAATTTTACAGCGAATCCACGTGGGTCTCTGTAAAGATAGAATAAATGTAGGTTTGATAATGCCATTGATATGAAATTGTTTAATTTTTACCTGACAGTCTCGGCAAATCCGCTTTCTCCGTTTACTTGGGAAAATCTTACCGCAATCGGAGTTCGTTTTCCCACTGAAGAAAAGACCTTCGCTTTCGTGTATTGTGTTATATCGCGCGTCACTTCGAAGTACCCAAAGGCTCCTGAAAATGAACGTTTAAGTAAGAAAGATATTCTGTTTTATTCTGTTCTTAAAAAATTAATCCAATATTACCTGACCTAATATCCTACTGAAAATTCTTATTTGGGATCCCATGTGGGAATTTGACGTGAAATCCCACATAAGTTGTTTTTTTGAAATCAAAAAATAATCTGGGATTTTTAAACAATTTTAAACATGTATGACAAATCCCATATGGGAATGTTGAAATGGGATTTCTATTACAATAAAACATGTTTCTTTCTATAGTTTACAATGTTTACTATGCCACTTATTTTTTTTTTTGTCTCGGAAACTATTTTTATTTCAATAAAATATGTTTCTTTCTTGTTTAAAATTGTCTAAAAAATATTCGAGAATTTTATTCATTCGAAAAACAACATTTTCATATATGGGGATTTTCAGTGGGGTAACCTGAACCTAATAAATTTCAGATGAGTTATGTGCAAGTACATAAAATGCAATTATTAAATAGCAAGGATAATTATGGTAGATACCAAAAAAAGGAAATTAATATTAAAAAATGGAAGACCTGAGAAACAAGGACAAATCAAATATGGATGTATCCCGATGTACAGAAATGTCATAATTAAATGCGGATATGGCATCAGTAGTCATTAACTATTGTATGGTGATCGATTTAACCTCATACTCCGTCGTTTTACTGGTAGCTATATATAGAGTGTCGTTTTCTTTTTGCAGCGGGAATCAGGTCGTACTCTTTATCATTTTAATTAATTTTTTCATAAAATTCAAGTATTCCGTGTACCATCGTGCACAGTTTCAATCGCATCCAATTGTTCTAAGTGATGAAAAAAAAAATTGCTGAAAAATATTGGATTTCTTGATGGGTAAAACTCAATTTTGATCACGGAGTCTTGAAGGGCGACCCCGAAAATATTGAAATATATGGACTGACGTCTAATTTGTTCGAAGTACTAATCAATTCCGAAGTATTCTTTAGTGCTGAAAACGGCAGTGCTCTCATAAGGTTCCCATCACGTCGAATTTTTTAGAAAAGTGAGATTAATGCACAAAAAATTGCATTTACTTACATTCCTGCCATTTTAAACATCTTTTTTCCGAAAACATTAATATTTATTTTATCCTTGTGATATTTTACAACTCGGTTAAAATATCATTTTTTTAGAAAACGTTACTTTTTCTAATATTTGTTAAATACTGTACATATGTCATATATATTTTATAAGTAAACCTTTCATAAGAAACGTAAAATTAACAGCACAATACATCATAGCAATTTATCATTAAAAGCATAAGGAATTATTTGATTTGTCATGAATACTACAGACATCTTATTTAAAGTCCTACTTAACATGTATATAGGTAAAGTTTCTTTTTTGCTTTCTGGAAGGTTATCAAGAAAAAGTATAAATCAATCATAAGATTCAACTATAATTTTTGAATTGTCACCTGCTCCCTTTGCATGGACAGCGCGTTCAGGAATCCTTTCTCTGTCAAAATGAGTAATTTCATCGATGAAAGTAATGTCTTGCAAAAGTATTGGTCCATTTGGTCCAGCAGTGAGGGAATTGGTTTTGTTATCGATAGGCCTTCCAGCCCCAGTTAGCAGTAAAGGCAGATCATCCTGATGGAGTATACAAGCAATAAATTTGGTTACAAATCAGTAAACCAATAACGAGTTGATATAATTATGGCATCGATAAATTAGGATTTTTAAATTAAATTAATTGATATTATAGTTCATATTTATTACGGACTGATAATATTTCATTTTACCACTAGGAAAGTAATCATGATTTTATTTAAAAAAAAAAAAAAAAATTTAAGTCCATCAAAGTACAATTTTTTTTTCAAGTTTTTTTTTAATATTGTTGACATGCAATTTTACACATTAAAATATTCTAATGTCACAATGTAATAGTATTAATTCTGATAATTATCCAATAAAAAAAAATAATACTCAAATAAAATTCTGAATTTTACATAATGTGGCTTGAGTAAAGAATCTGCTACTATTAATCTCCTGCATGAGATTTACTCCCTAGTAGAAAATGATATAAGCTTCTGCTCAATTTTCTGGCCCCTATGTTAAAATCCAGAAAAAATTGCCATCAACTGGTCTTATATTCTACTGATGCTTTTCTTATTGTGAATTTTGAAAAAATTGTAATTTTCATTCTCCACAAAAGTCTAAATCAATTCGCTTTCGAAATGATTAAATAAATAAATCTTAGGGTTTTAATAATAAGACCAATTTTCATTTTTTGTAAAATAAATCGATCATACAACAATATAAGTTTTAAAATGTTAGGATGTTTAATTTGCTAAACTTACGTGATATAAAATGTTATAAAAAAATAAAGGTAAATTTTCTATACAATTAATCTAAAAAGATATTTTTATTGTAATAAAAAGTTGTTATATATAACAGCTTTGTATAATTATAAATATATATATATATAATAATAATTATTATTATTATTATTATATATTAATTTATAAATAAAACAAATTTATTATAACTTTATGGAGAAAAAACAAGTAATTGGAGGCATGCTCAATTCGCTATGACTAAAAAAATGTTAAAAAATAACCCCATTCGGATTTCGTATATGTATGTATCCCGATTTCAGATATATATACACCTTGTTACCACTCTGATTTGCGAAACTGATAAAACGAAGGAGCCGTGAAGTACGACGAAATCAAAGTAATAGAAAAACGTAACGAAATTTATTTCACAAACATGAAAAGGTGGTAGTTCCGTTACGCAAGGCATACTACGATAATTTTGCAGTTCAGTGCATCGACCATGAATTGACGCGTACATAATTGCGTGAAGAGTGTGCAGACAGGATAATTGAGAAGTTTACAAGATAATGCCGAATTACGCAAAAATTGATAAAGGCTCGTTAAAACTACGGACATTTCAATGTATTTTGTAAGCCACAACTGGTTCACCGACGGTAATGAGTCATATTTAGGCCAAAAATATTGCGAATATTGATAATGACTCATGCGTATACGAATCGATTCACTCGATCTCCTTATCTAAATTGAGTTTGCAGTTACGAAAGTGTTTCTGAGTTTTTAACATGGTACGAATACTATATATATAGAAGTATAGTAGCTATGAAATTCAAAATGGAATATTTCGGAAAACATTTAAAAAATAAAATTCACATAAAATTACTTTAAAAGTCACAGTGATAATAACAGGTTTTAAATTATTATTAAATTGATCACGAACATTTTTCTGTCTATTATTGCTTACACTAAATAATTCTGTGGAATGATGACTGTAAATTGCATCGACGATATTTGGATTAATTAATCCAATAATGGACTTAAAAAATCGAAAATTCTTGATACATTTATATTACCTTTTTATGTGCATAAAAGTATATTTTTGTTGGATTTTAGAAAATAGCTTTCGAATTATTATAAATGTACGAATTACATGAAATCAACGAAGAATTGCTAAAAACGAAGTTTGTGGTAACATTTCAGGGCGCTACCTAGAGCCTCGCTTTAAGGTGTGGGTCTAGCTAGCGCCCTGATCTACTACAAATTTCGTTTTTAGCAATTCTTCGTTGATTTCACGTAATACATAAATCTATAAATATACTTTTTTCCGGCTATACTTCTAAAACACGTTTTATTATAAAAATTCTGTATTTTGTTTTGTATTTCAAACGGGTTTCAATTGCTTAAATAAAAGAAATGGATAGAAATTCTCAGTCATGAATCTGGCCTTTAATTGTTTTTAAACTTCTAAACGCGCACACAACACATCCGTCCCGTGATGTCCTGAGGACGTCCAAATGTCCGTTTTTTGACCTGAGGAGCTTCTCGGGAAATCCTCAGGACATCCCGGGACGGATTGTGTTGTGTGGGAACCAATCACTGTACTGTATCCCTAGTAGAAAATCAGTCCAGTTTTTGGCTAGTTTCTGTCCAGTTTGCTTTTTTCCTATGTTAAAGGTATAGGATAACTAGGCAGTGTAACAGAAAACTGGACAGATTTCTACCAGGGATATAAAATGTACATATTTTAAAACAAGAAACATGATAAAGAAACCAGAAACAAATGATGTAAAATGAAGAATTACATACTTTTAAATTATTTCTATAATCGTTCAGTTGTTCAGAAGCTGGTGTCCGTAGCATGTTGAACAAAGTCGAAAGACTGGTGAAAAACGAACTTGTGAAGTTTGCACACTTCAGTAACGTTTAAAGTTCCACCTGAAACTGATACTGTAGTAACAAATGTGAAGCATTTCTTTATTTATGGTGAACGTCGAAGGCAGGAAGGGGATTAGCAAATTGACGGTGCTATTGCGGTGCATATATAGTGTCGGCCTTCAATTATTTCTTTTTCATGTACAAAAAAAAGTCGCATTGTTTATGTTTTAAAAATACACATTTGGTGAGGTAAACAGCAAATTGGTGCATTGTTTGTCGAGTATAAAGTACGTCAGCTGCAATTGCGTATGAAGTTAAGATCTATACCTTAAAACTTTATATTAATAACTCCTTAAACACTTTTAAATTTTTTTTTTCGAGTACAAATTTTTTTTTCACAATATAAACAGTCGATGCTACATGTTTGTGTATGTGCTAAGGTATAATAATACATTTTTTTTAATGAGTCACACAAAAAAATCACATTTAAAAAAAAATCGCTCATATACTTTCAGCACAGTTCAAGTAAATGTCGTCCACGGATAAAAATAACATTTTTTTCTCAATCCGTAAGCCAATCGCTAGAGAAGTTTACAGGGATTTATAATAATATTGAATTTTGGAAAAATGGCTAGCAAGAAATTTATTTTACATCTCCTATATATAATAACCGATAAATTTTTCATTAAAAAAAAAAGGTTTAAAAGTATCTAAATTTTTTAATACATTTTTTCACGAAAAACAGTTCGAATGTTTTGAAATTTTTACTAATTATCTGCACATACTCATAGAATTGTAATCAAATGATACTTAATGACAGTGATAAAAGAATCAATATGTATCTAAAATTAATAAAAGTGATAAGTGTCAAGAAGTGACAGTGTAAACACGGAAAACCAATTTTTAAGGTAGTGATGAGTGACTATTGTGTTTCTTAATAGCTTTCCCAATAGTTTTGAAATTACTTCTTATTGTTCAATGCCAACTTCGACTTCATATTAAATGGCGTAATATGTTATGTGCGTTTATGTTGCCTCTCACCTTCTTTGTTTTCAATAATACAATTGAACGAACTAAAAAAACCGTGTCTTACTGCAAGTCAGAAATCTAAAGAAGAGTTTAAGGTTGGTAACAATTTATATGATGTATATAGTACTTTTCGGTCCTAGGTAGTAAAGTTGCATTTCACGATTGTGTATACCACACTATTTTTTGATATAGTATCTGTAATGTAGGCATTTTATATATGTATTACCAAGGTATTATAGATATATGTGCAGATTTTAAGTTTCTACTTTTCGTTTATAATGCAGAATCCAGCAATTATAAAAAATTATAAAAAATGTATATAAGTACAAAATTCTTGTATAAATATGACGTGGTTTTAAGATAGTCGACTTTTCAAGAAATCCAGTTTTATATTATAATTTATTAAGTATATTTATCAATTTATCAAAACACAATACACTCGAGCTTTCTATATGAATTCAATAGAGAATTCAAATATATAAGGTAGGTCAATCGTTTGTCTTTGTCTGTCACGATCTGACCACTGAACAACATCATTAAAGATCACTGGCTATACCCTTACGATATAATATTTAATATATATATTACAACTTACATTTAGCATGTTAAGAAACGACAATATTGGATTCATAAAAGTAAATACATTTCAGACCTTCAGCTGGCCAAGTTTCCAATAGTCATTTTATAACTCAGTTTTATTTCTACATTTATACCTGCACTAAAGAAATTCAATTTTTAACTTATTTATATTGAAATTTATTACTATGTTTATTATTATTATTATGTATTGGTATAAAGAAAATACCGAAAGCGTTTGAAAATGTTTTTAAATCCAAACTGTATACTTTCATTTGTTAAATACTAAATGGTATAATTTGTAAACACCCTCAGTCACTTTTCTCGTGTCCATTTTTTTTATAAATCTATAATTATACATTTTTAGATTCATGAAATTAAGTCAGATTAGTTGTTAATCAGATAATGTAACTGCAAAAATGAGAAAATGTCCTCCTTCATTGTTTAAAAAAAAAAATATTTACAAATTTTCTCACATACATTTATTTAGTATACCCAAATTTTTGACATATATATTAATGGTACGAGATCTTTGTCCAAAAATTTAAACAATAACAAGAATGAAAAAGTGTTCAACAATATAGAAAATTGCAAAATTGTATCCTAGTTTTCGATATCCATAAAATTCGATTTATTAATTTTATTACGCCCCGTATTTAGTCTAGTACCTAATCATATACCTCTGATGGTAATTTTAACACAATGGATAATGTGTAGCGGGCATTAATGACAAGTTTATGAAGATTGTTTTCACTGATTTTTTATGAATTTACCCTGGTAGAAATTCCGCCTAATTATTCGAAAGTTTTTGGCTAATTTACTTACTCACTGTGTAGTTTGTGAACAATACAACTTATGCCAGTTTCCTATTGGAAATGTAATTCTCCTTAATATTTATTAGAAACCTCTTTTGGATAATTCTTGTACAATTTGCACCCATTTTCTGTCCAAAATTTGTAGGCATAATGATCTTCAATGACATTTAATACGTCGTAACACATGCCAATACTTTGTTTGTTAATTAGTTAATTTCATCAAATCTTTTGCTCTTATTATCTACATTGATAACATAAGGTTATTGCCCATTAAACCTTTCGCAAATATGATTTCTATTAGCTTGGATATGTAGGGTTTGTTCGTCATCTTCTTCTTCAAATGTAACAGGATTGCTGAAGTCAACCTCATCTTCTCCAATATTTACTAAGAAAATCAAATGCAGCCGATTTTTATGGCTCTTTACATTTCTGCGTTTTATTATATTAAATTATAAGAGTAAATATGTCAAATTGTCGTCCTATTAAGTTTGCGTAATTATTGCATTTAAAACAAATAAAGAAACGCTTTTAAGAGGGCATGTAAAAAAATAAACTGCATATTTTGATTGGATATCAGGGGGTGATGGATAGTATGTATCTATAATATTTGTCCATTTGTTTTATATACAAATTTTGAACAATTTTACTGAATAGTTATTAGATACGACGTTTGTGTAGAAATTTTGAATAATTTGACGGAACAGTTATTATGCAAGATATTTATAAGCAAAATCGTGACCACATTAAAATCAATTTTAATGTCCAGTATTTGGATCATGAACACATTTATTACATACACTTTTATATCAATATTTTTAGACAGCAACCATTGTATCTAGTAAAATTGGGCAGAATTTCTACCATGGTAACACAGAAAAATAGGAATTTATTTGGATATTACTATTTCTACAATTGTTATTGTTATAATAAAACGCCACTGTTCATCTCGTACAGAAGACGTTAAAATCATAAACTACGAAGAATTCCCTAAGGTAAAGTAGATATCTAAGTTACCGGCAGTCGATTTCTATACTTGAGCGTCACTAATTCGGTTACTCAACAGGTAATTTCACCGTGAAATATTTTGTGTTAGATATTTTGAAATGTAGAAAATATAACTTTAAATTATTTATTTAACAATAGTGTTTTCTGATTCTGTAACAGAAATGTTACAAACATTAATCTAGAACCATAATCACGCCTCTCAATGGGTAAAGATTATCATCAGAGTCGTATGTTAAGACTTACACCTTTTGCGACGTAAATATGCAATATTCAATTGATTCGATGATCCATCGTTATTACAGTAGCATATGATACCATCCGTTGATAAAACTTGTTCAGTATCAATAATAAAAAATTCATTGAATATTATTGTTAATATTATAGATGATAGTAATTTGTCTGCAATTACTAGGTATACAAATGACAAATTTTATGTCGTCTTTCTATACTTTAACTTCGCGACAAATTTCTCTATTTATTGCAATACTTATAAGGAAATAACAAAAGAGAAATTAGAAAAAGGAAAACATTTATTTCACAATCCATTGGCGATAACATTGATACACAATTTTTTTTTATATTATTTATATAATATATTTCACATAATATTAACATAATCATAGTCAATTTTCGCAACGTTCTCAGTGCTGTCGAAGTTTCCTCACATCATGCCCTCTATAACCAGCGACTTAGTCCCTTTTTGTGTTACAATGTTACCTCGAAGGCGAATGCAGAGATAACGATTGTTTATAAATCGCTGTTAGCTATACTAATATTAAACAACAATTGCCGGTTAAGCGTATAACGTACATCAAACAAAAGAGCTTTGGAAAAATCGACTGATCTTTCCACCTCAGCAATACACGGTATTGCGTTGAGTTTTCGTTTTTCACCATTCGAATACAAAATACCTTGACACAAATATATGTGACGTATATTTTGAATTAATAATAATGAATATTATTATGAATATCTTATGTCATAATAATATACATACATTACAATTTAGTATCTAATTGGAAACAAAGTTTCTATTCATTAAAATTAAACGTGATGGTATAAAGTGGCAAGCATTAAGATAAATGATTCGAAAATCCATTACCAACATAACATCACCTTTCAAAAAATCGATTGTTAATAAATTTAAACTTTCTCTTTACGGATTTTTCTTCGAATTTTTCAAAATTCTACGACTCAACATAATTTTGCAAATTTTAAGAAGAAATTCGAGTGAATCTTTCAGAAATCGAATTTCCATTATTTCGTGAATTTCATTATCTTTTAGAGAAAAGAAACTGAAAAATCTACAATTTTGTCGATTTTGTCGAAATTTGTGATTGCCAAGATTTCAGGAATTCTTGGAATATTTTTGAATTTATAGTAGGTTTTCAAAGATGCAGTTGATTTCGATAAATTTTAAAAACTCCATGAAAAATTTTACAAGCTTTCGAAATGTGCCATTTTGAAAATTGTATTTAAAAATTCTAAGATTTTCAAAAATCGAATAATGCTTAGATCAACATTATAAATATTTAAGCGTTGATAGATTTTTCATTTCAAAATCCATAATAATATTCATTCAGAATCCCCACAATTGTGTTCATACTAAGAAATTCGAATTTTCGGAGAATTTTGAAGAATATTTATATAAGATATAAAACTGTATAAGCGAACAGAACAATTCAAATACAAGATCAAAGATAAAACAATTTCCATAATTTTGTAGAATTCTTATAAAGTTTTTACGTTTTCAAAATACAAGTCACTTGCGTTGTTAACACTTTTCGCTTTTAAAATATTATAACGACGATGAAATTGTTATTTTTTTTTATTCAAATCCAATCGATAAAAAATATCGATATTTCTATACATCGATTATACATTGCTCATTACTGACAAAGAAAAGAATTTGCCAAAGAACAATTATCGATAAATAGTGTTTACGCTTTTTTTCCTGATACCGTGTTTTTAGTCGCAAAATAATGTACACTGTAATCGTACAATAAGTATCGTAATCAATCAGCCATTAAAAAAAAAAAAAAAAAATAAACGTTAGTAATCAATATGGGAAAACCGATGTCGACAGCTGGGTTCAAAAAAAAAAAAAACAATTGAGATTGACTTACGAGCGAACATTGAAAGTGAAACGTGTTAAAAAAATAATGCATTGAACCTACATTTCTAGTCAGTCGTAAGTGTCGAAGAACTTCGACAGTCCGATCGTTGATATCATTTTCATCGGAACACTCGACTTACACGCATAATCTCGTTGCTCAAATTATAAAACTTTAAAACTTTGACAGACGAGACTCTTTTGCAAGCATTCCATTTGCGAAGGAAATGCACGTCAAAATGACGGCGATTATAAGGGGAACAAAAGTCTACGTTAAAATTAATCATAATTGAATTTATGAAATTAAATTCGATTACAATTATGCCCATTACGTTTGTTTTGTCACTGGAAGTAGACGTTAACGACTAAACACTTCATCGCAACAGCATGAATCGATACAGTAAGGTAAGTAAGTAAGGTCGAACATCGAGGGGCGACGAGTCATCGGGGGTGACCATCATTGAGAACGATTCCGATTTTATAAAAATGAATCGTCCATGGAACGAAATCGTCACCGAAACCTTTACGCATTTTTTTTTTTTTTGCGAATGGGGGTATACATAAAACATTAAATACGATGGATATAACAAAGGTAGTCAAAAAGACTAAAACAGATACGACGTATTCGATGCTTCGAATTAAAATTAATATCGTACAAGAATAATTAAAACAAGAGGAGAGAAAACATCGCACAAAAGTGACGAATGCCGGAGTGAATCACGAATTTTTCATCTGTCGGGTAAAACCGCTTCGATTTTATTTTCAAGGAGAACCCCATTATCAGGGAACCGAGTCTCTGAGATTTCCTAGGTACGGGTTTGCGTAAACCTCGCACAAATAGGTTCGTTTCTATGTGTATCACGGTTATCGTAGACGACTATTATCTTTTTTTTTATACAGGCTTTCGTAATTCACAGCCGCTAATAATCGAGAGTCACTCGCCTGCGCGCGTCCAGCCCCCGTCAATATTACAGACATAAAATTCATGCACCTACACATTTCTCACCGTGGGCCCAAAATATTGCCTTTCCGCATACATGTGCTTGCCGGGTTATTTCGAAACGATTTCCAAATTTTTCATTTTTATCAAAATAAATTGTGAGCCCGCACGCTACGATAAGAAATGTCTTTAAGCGCAGTACCGTTCGGTCGAATCCAAAAATCGACCACAATGTCGGTCGACTCAATATGAGTCACGCTCGCCCTGGCTGCTAATGCACGATCGTAAATCCTCGCGGATTTATGAAAAAAGAAAAATAATAAAAAGATTAAGGAAAAAGGGAATAAACAGATCTTAGTTCTTAAAACGTATAAAACCAGAAAAATAATCGTGAAATGCTCGCATTTCATCGTTAATGCCCGAGAGACATCTTCCGCGCTGCGCTGGCCACTTTGGCTAGTTGGGCGAGAAATCCTCCGCGTTCGTTTTATTGTATAAATAAAATATGCACGACATAAATTATTCGTCCGCAACCAATCGGCTTTTGGCGAAGGGTTTCGTAGAAACGACACCGAGACTGCTTACGCGACGTGAAGAAAAGAAAAGCAGGGCCTCTCGTATCTCTCTCTCTCTCTCTCTCTATCTATCTCAATGGAGACTTATTATCCTCATCTCGAAAACGGAACCTCGATTGTACCGAGTTCCGCACACTGACCTTTTGTGTGTTAAAAATTATTTAATGAACCATTTGTCGAGTAATTGCGCTTGAGCTTCCATTCTTGATATACGTTGAATCTGTCAGTTTGTGACATGAATCCGACATGATGAATGAAATGGACGAAGGTCTGAAACGGGTGGAATGTTTTCGATCCGTATAAATCATTTTTTACGAACTGATATATCGTCTTAATTGATCCAACGATTTGAATACTTTCTGCGACCGAATATCCAATTCCCCCATTGTGTTCATCCAATCATGTTTGATAAGTCGTGTATGTTGCGCGAATCGACCGAAATGGTCAAATCAATACACAATGAAAAATGAAGCTCAAGACACCATTGTTACATGGACAGCATTAAAAATACTATCTGAAAATCACGTGACAATGCCACGACAATCAACATGCTATGTATGATTACGGAACAATATCTATTCTCTCGCGTCATTACTCCAATTTTATTCATGAATGACATGGTTTCGTATCTCGTGTATACTTTCTGATAAATATGAAAATATCTAACGATTGTCGAGAATCACGCGTGGGACCTGCTGCGTATAACGATCAACAACGCGTGACGTACTCCACGAGTCCAGGAAACAAATGGGATATTTTACGGCATCACGTTTCCTGCATCCTCCAGTACGTCGCATCTCGTTGCTTTTGTACAATTATTTACTATCCTTGCAAAAAGTATGCCCCAAGTGTACATTTGCTTAAATATATAAAATTGGACGTTTAGCGGCACCAGTTCCAAAACAACTTGTCTTGTTGTAAGGCAAATTCGCGAGATTTCTCATCACGAAGAGTACTAAAATCGTACCTTTTTGCAAGGACAGGACCAACGACGTCATCGATGAAGTAATCTTCAAATCTTAGTCACTCTCACAGAGAGTGTTTCCTGCGCTATAAACGTACTTCCCCGAAGTAATTAATTGGCCGCGTTGGAAAAACCGTTTCACGGCTTGGGAAACATCGCCAGAATCGCCGCGCAAATCTGCTGCGGATCGGTCTCGTGAGGATGCAGTGCCATGGCCGCCTGCACCTGTTCCTCCGGAAAGATATTCGCCAGATGATAATGCAGACGTCGCCTGGCATCCTGGGTTTGCGTCTCCCACGCCGACATGTGCATACCAGGGGCTGAAGCTGGAGCTGGAAGGAGATTCAGCTGCGGTTCAGAAGTGCCCAGTCGTGGTCTCGAAGCGGGTGACGCTATGTTGGCACCCCGTGGGGGCCAGGCTCGATAAGAATCTGGCGCGGAGGCTATCCGAGTCACGTGTTGATGTTGATGGCGGTGGTGCTCCTGACGATCCCAGCTGTAATGCAAGATAAATAAAAATCGTTTTATTACTGTTTTATCGCGTATGCAGGACAAAGAACAAATGGGTTCGCGTAATTGTGCGCGAGATATCGTGGCCATGTATTAATAATCCGACTGTATAATTGGAATCGTGATTGGATGGATGTCAGTGATTGATCGTTTGTTCCTGCGTGCATAATCTTATCATTTCTCATTCCTCCCTAATACCAGTCTATCGGTCCATTAGATGAATACATATAAAACACGTTAAAAGTTTCAGTCAAAAGGTTTGATTACGAATCTGAGAAAAATTTTAAATTTCCTGATATTCAATTTTCCTGCGTTATCAGCAAATTATAAGGAAATAGCGGATTCATTCTCTATGTAGAATTTTAAAAATCCGAGGGCATGAGAAGAAGAATGCATGCCTGAAAGGGTTATGTATGGAATCGATACTCGAAAGTCACGTCTTGGAAAAAAATACTTTATTTTAATTTTTAGATTTGAAATGTTATGTTTAATGTTATTGGGAAGAGGAATGAGAGAACGGAACACTGTTTAAAAAAAAAAACGAAATTTGAACACAGCAATAAAACTAATTTATTTAACATAAAACTTTTATTGACGATTGAACGTTTGTTCTTCAAGAGTGATTTAAAATTTTATAAAATGAAGGGATTTCAGCAAAAACCACTTATTTTCTAAAGATAAAAAGAGTTCATCGGGTGTACTTCCGAAAACGTCCTCCAACCGATTTTAATGTATTTTGGTACGCGTATTTTGGTACGCTGATTATGAAAATGATGGTGAAAATTGGCGGAAATTTTATTTTCATGGTGAAAACCTTAAAAAGCTACTAATATTTATGGTTTTTTGCACTGTACTTATCTCGCAAAATACTCAAAGTTTCGGAAAATTCTTAAAATAAAAGTTGTAAATCTGATAAAAATACACATTTTATGTCATTTGCATTTTCCCGCCAAAATCAAAAGTTTTTTAGAAAAATTGAAAAAACTACAAAACATGAATTTTACGTAACTTATTATTCATGTTATTCGCATAATTTAATACACATTATTATTACGAATATAGTAATAATAGTAGATTAGTTTTACTATTTTTGGGTTGCCGCCCACCGAATCTTCCAATCAAGGCTCCCCCTGAGCTACTGGGTTGCCGCCCACCGAATCTTCCAATCAAGGCTCCCCCTGAGCTACTGGTTAGAGGTTAGGTTAGTATATAAAAGGGGGGTCTGGGGGGCAGAGCCCCTCAGCACATAGGCACCTGTTAGCTTCATGTATTGTTTTACGAACTTTAAGGATACAGGAAACTAAATTCCACGTTACTATATAGCCTTTTACTATTTTTATGATGTTTTGTAGTTTTTTCGATTTTTCTCAAAAACTATTGATTTTGGCGGGAAAATGCACATGACATAAAATGTGTATTTTTATCAGATTTACAACTTTTATTTGCAGAATTTTTCGAAATTTCGAGTATTTTACGAGATAAGTGCAAAAAACCATAAATTTTGGTGGTTTTTTAAGGTTTTCACCATGAAAATAAAATTTCCGCCAATTTTCACCATCAGTTTCGTAATCAGTGTACCAAAATACGTAAGTATACCAATCGACATCAAAATCGGTTGGAGGACGTTTTCGAAATAGTTTATCCAGTTCATCGAATGAATTTGTTTAAATGAAATTGTAAACTTATGAAATTATTAAAAAAAAATAAATATGAAAAAAGATATATTTTGTCGTTAGTTTGCGAAATACTAAAAATTCGTTCAATCGTTGTCTCGAGGAGATAAATGATTTTCAGCTAAAATTTCTCAATTTCATACACTTTTTAAATATTTTTTAGAAAGAAAAAATCAATCGTCAATAAAAGTTGTTAATTAAGGTATTTGTGCTCGTTTTAATTTATTTAGGAACAATAATTTATTAAAATGAATGTAATCGATAAACATTCTTCAATGTGAACAATTAACGTGACCTTTAATTTCGTCGTGTTTGTGGCAGATATCTATCAAGGCGTGAGTCAGGGCCCAGCTTACACCCGGATATTTAGAAACAGATTTCTACTAGGGTAATGAAATAAAAGTTGTTCATTTTGTTTCATAATTGTTAATAATATTAATAATAATAATAATAATAATAATAATAATAATAATAATAATAATATAATAATTATGGAGATAGTATTGTATATATATATATATATATATATATATATATATATATATATATCAACATACAAACAATATATAATGTTCTACGAATAATGACACAACTCGGATACGGATATGAGCAAAAGTTTTCGGATAAACTGACTCATAATCCACTTCAGTGACTTTACAAGGAGGGCAAAAATTAGAAAGTATTATAGGAACGATACGAAAGAAGTCGTTTCATAACAACGGCCAAATAGATCGATGAATACGTATTTTTCTATCATTGAGGATATCCCATGCGCTCAATATATACGGATTTCGGTAGTGGATGATGTCATAGATTCTTCATCAGTTTCACATGTGCAAATGAGACTTGATTTATGTTTTTTTTTTTTTTTTTCAGGTCCTTTAAAGGTTATATTTATTGATTCAATCGCGTATCCCTCAATCATATTTTGATTCGGTGATTGTTTATCGACAAAAAATGTAATATTAATTAAACAAATAAAACTCACGACATTTTAAATCCATATTTTAAATGTAGCCAATCTGAGGCGAGACATACACACGTTTAACAATAGACCGCATTTGTTAGTTTCTTACGTCATCGATAAAGGGCACTGTATTAAATAATTTCCTAGATATCAAACATTATTTTAATTAACATTGGAACCCAATGATTGTTCAAATTTTGCATTATAGTTTATATACGTTTTACAATGAAATATCTCAATTATTATAGTTTGCTTATTATCTCATTTAATAAATGGAAGAATCATATTTCTATACTCTTAGATTACTCGTTTGATAATGAAATGAAATGAAATTTCTCTCTCTGTCTATTATGCAATAATATGCTTGACAAAAGTCTGACGAGAAATATTTGAAACTTGAAACTTTTTTTTTTTTCAATTGGAAAAAAAGTAAGAAGCGTTTTACGAAATCTTTTCTAAATGTCAAATTACTAATTCCGGAGTGTTACATCAAAGATACCAGACGTCTAAATTATTTCACGTTTGATTACGCACGAGTCTGGAAGAATTGGCGTGACCGTGCGTGTATTTGTTTTTCTCCGAAGATGGTCGTTCGTGTACCATCTCTCATCAGGAATGCGTAAGTGAAAGTTTACGATTAATGTATAACACTTTACACATAAATTTCATTTCCCTTTATTTTCTGTGTGTACTGTATTTACGCTTAAAATATTTTGATAGAATTAAATATGTTTTTTATTTTTAATCGATTTTATAATTTGAAAAAAATTCTATTGCATATAAATTCCAAAGAAATTCAACAATATATATATTTTTTGCATGCGTTTATGTCCATTTGATGTCATGACATGAGGTGCATGACGTAAACATAAATAGATTCTATAATAGGTAAAAACTGGACGTACACTGTTTGTCCAATGCTCGTCCATGGACGAATGTACGAATCATGGACGTCCATTACTAATTGGGATATGGATGATATACATCCAAACATATAACCAGTGTTTCATGAATTTTCGATTATTCCATTATTATAACAAAGAGATTACAAAGACATGGCCACTCGGAATTCGTGATGATGATGCTGATGATAAATCATTCTCGACTGGAGAATGACAAAATAACAATGAAAACATGAAGTAAACGAACCTCATAGGAATAGGGTAGGAGTCGTTACTAGTGTGTCTCGTCAGAGGCCTGTGCTGCATCGCTGAATGGGATGCACGGGTCGATTGTTGCTGCTGTGGCTGCGACGTTGTTTGCTGCTGCTGCTGTTGCTGGTGATACATTTTTAGTTGATAAAGGCGAGGATCGCAGTTAGGATTCAGGGTCAATTGACGCTGCAACTTTCTATGCATGTTTGCGGGTTCGGGTTCTGGATTTGGTACTCGAGGCGCTGCCCATCCCACCAGTGATGAATAGCCTAAACAAAATATATAAAATATCCTGATTTAATCTATACATCGTATATATATATATATATATATATTAATATCGAAACAAAAACATAATGTTATAAAAAAATATAATAATCGATCAATTTTTACCTTGAGTATTTTGAACTCCATTAGAAATCTGTTGCCCGTAAATCGATGGACTCGCAGCGGTGACGTCAGATGTGACGTTTTCGACAGATCTGCTCTTGGGTACATTGGCGGTCGGTGATTGGACGCATATAGACCGAGATTTGCTGAGTGGTTGATGTTGCGATACAGTCACGGTTGTAGCTGCTGAACTGACCGCAGGAAGAGGTAAGCTCAAACTAGGTCCTCGGGCTTGTAAATGACGTTGCGCGTGTTCGACAAGCCTCTCGGTGACGGACTTGTGCGGATGGAGACCTCGCTCCGGATGACGAAATTTGCACTTGTTTCCAAAAGTGCATTTCTACGAATCATTGCAAATTATTGTAGAAGAATTTGTTGAAAATAGAAGAATTTCATTAAAATTGTTTTTTTTTCAAATTAGCTAACCTTGGCATACGGACAAGGTGGGGCGGGGTCAGTTCGGCGTGGGCCAATCCTTAAAAAATTATCGAGAGTCGGGCCGCTTCTGCCCAAAGGGTCATCGGGAGGCATGAAACGATCGTTGACGAAACTATACATCAGAATCCTCTCCTCTACGACCTTTCTGAACTCTGGACTTTCTTGGGCAAGATCTCGATAATTGTCATTGCTGACGACAATGCCGTCAAGCTCCGCGGCCAGCCTCAAGATATACCGGTCGTCGTAACACACCATCCGCTTTCCTCCCACCAATCTGAAAAGAGGAATGCTTGTTTAGTAAATATTTTTCTTATTATTTACTACACATTTTTTCTGGATCCTTGGCTCCAGTGGCGACCTTCAAATTCTATCAGATTCGAACAATGAAGATTATTTTATTCGCGAGCATGGTTTACCGTACATTTTTTACCATGTCTGATTTGTCACATTTTGTTAACAGTTTGTATTCTTTATAATTTTTCAATTAATGGTAATGGTCCCACTTCAAACCATTTTTACATTTTTCACGTTATCTATTTACATTATCGTCTTTAGAGATTTCGTCTTACTTCTTTTGATAAATGCCAAAAAAACAGGCTATGAATCGATGGATTCGTTACAAAATATACAATAGATGAAAATGAAATAATCAGTGATATTATACGTTATTGATTAATTCGAAGATCGGCTTTCAATACCGTTACGAATGTTCTTTGCTAAATGAAATGGCATGTCGACAAAAGTACGATGCATAGCAATGCAGTTCATAAACATTCTCGTTCTACTTATAAAACTAATTTTCTCTCAAGGAAATGTTCCCGTTCTACCAAGGATTTCCGAAGGATAAAGGCGTGGTAAAGATAGCAGACATTCATTATTATTCAAATAATTGTTTAAGTATTTAAAAGGTATTGAAATGACCTAGATTATCATTGCCTTTATAATTAGTTACTTTTTTCATTTCATGTATATAAGAAGTATATAAAGACAATTTTACACATATATATATATATATATATTATGTCTTTACAACAGTTCAAAACATAACAGAGTCAATCCTTCTTGTAAGCCACCTATTAGAAAAATACATGTTTTATTCTAAAAACGAATTATTCGACACTGCAAACGAAAATATACGACGCAACATTAAAACTATATACAATGTAAGTTGTACATACTACAATTTAAAATTTTACACAGACATGGTATTTTATTTTATGTTAAAACTGTAAGGACAATTTATATTTTCCCAGGCCTTTATAAGTTAGTATACACAGAAAAAACGATATTCTAGTTTTAAGAATATTCCACTTATTTTAAGAATTTTGTATACTTATATGCGCGCCAAGAATATATTCTTAGTTGAAGAA
>JAPYZR010001127.1:0-23812 GCA_030522945.1 Trichopria nigra | reverse complement strand
TATCGTTATATCTGGAACATATATGATCCAGATATAATCATATATGATCCAGATATAATCATACATGATTCAGATATAATTATATCTGATCCAGATATATAATTATATCTAATCCATTTTTTCCCGATACACACTGCAGTGCCGTTTCATATATATATATATATATATATATATATATATATGATGGTTTCTATATAGCACGTGTAAATATATACCTATAGGTTATTCATATTACAATAAAAATCGACTTCAGCATTAATTAATCTAAATTAAAATAAAAATATTTAAGAAAGTAAAATGTTCGTATAAAAATATGTGTTTATTTGAAAAACTGAGAAACGTATAAATTATATTCCACAAAATATTTTAAATATTTCTAAAGGCCAGTGTACAATTTTAAGCTCAAAAAAGAGAATTGCTAATTTATTAACTTTTTTTTATAATTTTTTTTATAATAACAAATAATCTTTTCGAAGCATACACCTTTTACAAGTACATAACATTCTAACATTATACAAAATTCGTAGGAGTTTACAAATTAGTCTATTAGTACAGATATAACAAAAAATATATATGTTTTATAAAATTTAGTTTAAATGTAAACAATATGTAATAAATTAATTCACGACAATATGGTATAAATCGTTCGTGTTTATAGGATCCCCCAGTTTCAGTAATTTTGAGGAACGAAACCGGAGGCATGATCGGCATCAAAGGATTTTTCGGGACGGTGGTGCAGCTCCTTGAAAGAAGCATGAACTGCACGTAAGATGAATGATTGCATGATAATATGTGATTTATTTTTTAAGCTCTCGATTTTGGTTTCAGAAAATAAATGTTGAATCCATCCCATCTAAAATGTATTCCCGTCAATACCTGAATGAAATGATAATCAATTATTAAAATTGTTTTGAAAAATGATATTATATTTATAAATATTAAAATTATGCCACTTAAACTATATTTGTAAAGGGGAAGTTAAAACAATAATGAATTTAAATAAGTTATTTATATTAATATTTAAAGTAATGTTTTTTCAACATATCTTGTTATGTATGTATATATATATATGATTGGGCGTGATCTTTAAACATCAAAGCTAGCTAATATTTTTAATTGTTCTTACTTTTAATTTAAGGATGTAAATCACATTATGAATTGAAGCTGAAGAACTTAAATGAATTCAGAAGAAATTTGAGTAATTTCTGAACATATGAAAATGTACTTCACATTTTTGGTTTGGTATTGGTACTTCCACAGGATTTCAAACATTTTTCGGTGTTGAAGTCGACGTAACAAAAAGCTTTTTTTCTATTTTTTGTCTCGAGGAGGTCGTTTCTGGTTTGTCTTACTTTTGTCACCTTTGTTACTAGTTTCCTCTTTTTCTTTATTACCCATTTCCTTTTTAAGTTCTTGCAGTTGTCTCTTTGTTTCTTTGCGAAAATATTCGTCTTGACTGGCCGACGATTTTTCGTCAAAAATCGGGGTTTTCGTGCCATCGCCTTTTCGCCTTCGTCTCTCCGAAAATAAACGTTTTCCGTGTTCCCACTGTGTCGTACTTTTTCCATATGTCTTCAACTTTGTTTTAAGCACACAACTCAGTTTCATTAAATTTCGAGTATGCATGTTTCTCAAATTTTCGATACTTCAGCGGATATTTTTATTCTTAACACATTATGTAAGATAGAAATTGTCAATTTTTGGTACCAGTAATTTTGAAAATAGATTTCAACATTTTTCAACGAGAAAGAGTTGGGTTATGTCATAATTTTGAATAAAAATATACGTGAAGTGTATTTGACGTAGGATTTTGTTTTTCATAACTACACGCAGTACGATAATTATGAGCAATCCGTGGCTTGCAATATCAGCAATATTTTTCCTCCATCAGATATATTTGTTTAAGAACTGTAGATTTTTCAACTGCGGACTTTTTAAAGACATAACATATTACAATAATTCTCCAACTGGCGTGAAGTATGATACTTTTGACTTTTGAGGCGAACGTATATACAATAAGAATAATTTGTAAGTCCATTTTTTATCATTACATACTCATCTTCGCCTCCTATACAGAATATTATTTGTTTATATACAAATATATTTTTATACAAATATATTTATATTTAAAACAGTATAGTCGTATTGCCATCGTATTAACACGCACAGCAACTACCATACCCCTCATAAAATAAATATGAACGTCTACGACCACTCTTCCTCTGTAATTAAAGTAATTAAATTAATAATTAATTTTCCTAATTTAAAAGAATGCTGTTTTTACTTTTAAATGAACAAAACATTATCAAATCATTTTTTGTCGGTATTCACTTATATGAGCAAAGAAAACATGTTAGTATTTTATGCAGGCATTTAACGTAATATATTGACTTTCAGTAATTTGTTGACTCATAACGACATGCTGACCCAGTTGTTAAACTTTCAGGGCGGTTTACCTGGAGGCGGACTCATGGGGTCATTTACGTTCAAATGGATCTTGGACCGGGGCTGTCGGATTGCTTGTAAGAAATGAAATCGATTTGGCTGCAACTGAATTAATGATGACAACAGACAGACTCGATGCTGTAGAATACACTACTCCTGTATTTTCATCAAAGTAAACATTACTCATTCTTCTATTAAATGTTATAACCGTATAAATTTATAAGTGTGCACAATACTCAATTTTACGAAAAGGTCAGATGATTTTACTGTGAAAAATATCCCTATATTTATATCTCTAAATTTTTAAGGTAAAAATATACTTTTTTTAACACTGAGTAACGATACATTACAGTATAATAGAAAATAATTATTGTAGACGGAGAAACAATTCATCCGTAAAATGCAATTTTAAGTACAACTGTATATCAGAAATTAAATTGAAAAATTTGAACTTTACTTTTCTAAATTTTAGAAGAAAAATAAATTTTCAGTTGGATTTAAAAATATTTAGTTAACAATGTGTCAATAAAATTATTACATAAAATATTACATAAAATATAAAAGCAACCCGAATTAGTATAACGGACCAGTATCATTGTTCAACACTGCAGTTAGATGGAAGACGGGAGTGACGGGACGGCACCGCTCGCGACCGGATGACACGCGAGACGGCGCGATCTAAATTTATAGGTTATATTCTAAAAAGTATTTCGATTTTCATTAGACGCAATGTGGGTAATTGTGGAAACCGTCGAAGACCAGGAAGTCCATTTATTTACAATGCTAGAATCCTGGATAAGGAGGAATATTTTTTGTTACCATCACCAGGTCGAAAAGGTGCTATTCTCTGTAAAAACGACTAAGTTGTCATTGCTATACATATTTGCTTCAGAGTTTGCTACCACGACAGTTTGTAGCGCTTCATATATAGCATTGCTGCGTTCTAGATTTCATAGTAGCTGCGTAAACGCTGTGGTAGCTATTATTTAGCCACCGCAGAAAAAACAACCAGACTGTTACTTGGATTACCAATAGAATTTAAACATTATACATAATTATATTGTAATGTAATAGAAAATGACAATGAAAACATATTAATTGCTATAATCACACATATGTACTATTAAAGAATAGATCCTTCATGCGCAATCCGGTTTTTCTTTATGGAACTACAGACAAAGTCAAACAATCAGGGTTGTCATATTTTGGTGGTAAATCTTCTATTTCTATACGAAATGTACAACCCTACTTGATCATGAGTCCTGTATGTAGTTTGTGTATATATGTTATATAGCCCTAACCATAGTAGAAAATGACACCAGTTTTTGCCCAATTTTTCTGGCCTCTACGTTAAAAGTAATGGAGTCCAGAAGAAATGTCCATAAACTGGTCTTATTTTGTACTAGGGATTTATAGTTCTATTTGTTAAAAATGCAATGTTATTGTTATATCTTTTAGATGTCGAACTTATATTAAAAGGCCGAGCTTCACCGCGCTCAAGTGGACTACGTATACTGCGCCTTTTTATAGCGGAATATGGAACTCCATAATCATTGTAATTGCTACATCAAGTAGTATAATCATTCTTTCCAGTGTGTTATCTCCAAAAACGGAAATGCCTCAGATTAATAGTACGTCGAGGACTTTTTCAGAAGTTATGTTTTTTGTTTTCGGAGCATTGTGCGGTCAAGGTAGGTCAGTTTCATGATGAAGGGGGCCTAAAGTAGAACAGTTACCGAACTCAACTCGCAGCAAGAAAAGTGAACGTTAAAAATCATGGTTTTTTGCAAAATTTGGTCTCTTGAAGTGTGATTTTATATAAACTAAAAAATTCCCAAAAGAAATTCCTGTAAAAATCATGTAATATTAAGGGAAAGTTTTTAGTAATAAATTATTTTTCGTCAACGCCTTCGACGGAAGTTCGATTTCTCTCATGCGGCTTAAAAATAGAAGTGCTCGCAATCGCTCTTCCCGCAAGTTACTTAAAAGAAAATATTATACAGAACATGTAAGGCAAAATGATCTCGGACAAGTGAGATTATCAACACTAATACTTTTCCTAACCTGAATTAAAAATAATTTGTTTCCAAAAGTTGTCATTTAATTTTAAATGCTTTTCACTTCATCTTTTTGAGGCTAGTATATGCTATATGTAGATTCATCCTACATCCTCAGAGACCAAATTGTGAAAAAAGGTTTCAATCATTTTTTATTTATATTTTTATTATTGCATTGCTCGGTCAGGAACTGGTATGTTTTTGAACCGTCTTAAATTATCATTGTGTTCTTTTTGAAAATAATAATTTGAAAGAAGAAATAAAAAGTAAGAAGAAAAAGCATTCATTTAGTAACGCATTAATAGCAAGTAACAATGTAAAAATAAAATAAAGTAATAACCATATTTATGTATTATTTAGGAATGGACCCTTCGAATCTCGATCCGATACGAATTACTCATTTAGTGGTTCACATGACAGGAGTGATTATTTTAGCGGCTTATTCCGCAGCGTTGATAAGTTTTTTAGCTGTGAAAACTTTCGTCATGCCGTTTACAACGATGGAAGGTCTCTTAAAAGATGGAACATACAAATTCGGGGTAGTTGCAAATTCAGCCGATTTCGGATTTTTTCAGGTAAAGTTCTATTTTTTTATTTCAGGTAAAAATTTGAAACTGTTGTTTACGACGTGTCATAATTTCATTACATCAAATTGAATCATTTATTCACATGAATCCCTTTAATGTCTTCTATCGACGTATGAATATGGTTCTTCGCTTTTGCCACTTGCCCATGAAAATTCTAATTTCGCGCAAACTTTTTTAAAACATGATTTAAATATTATACCAGTATATTAAAGATGTAGCGTAAAAAATGTTGTTTCCGAAAAAGGTAACGTTATTGAACTTTTACATAGAATACATCAGACAAGATTCTTCGAGTAATGTTTGACAAAGTCCTCGAGAAAATCGAAAAATTACCATCAAATTATTTCGTTGGACTAAGTCGTGTCTGCAAAGAAGATAATTATGCTTTTATGTCAGTGGATAGCATGGTCGCGGTTCTAAAAGCTAAAGTTCCCTGCAGACTGGAACCTTTGGATACGATGATGCAAACCACTATTGGAATGGCAGTTCGAAAACGAAGTCCTTTTCGTGGTATCATCAATAGCAAGTAATTATATGTAAATTAACAAATATTACCTGGCGGAATTGCATTTTCGGGAAAAATGTTGCATACGAAAGTTTTAGGAATTTTAATTTAGATTGACATCATTTCTTGTCCATTTTTTAAATAATTATTAGTGAATAATTCTTGGAAAATTGGACTTAATAACTATAAACCAAAACATTTTTAACGTTTCGACCGTTTATTACAGTCTTCCTCAAAAAAATTCTAAAAGTATATACATTATTAAGAAAATTTATAAATGGAAAAATCTGTGTGTAAATATTGAAGAAGAAAAAAAAATATATTAAAAAATATGTGCCTTATGAACGATGTTGAGTTCATCTATGGCGTATTTAAAACTTAAATCATTAAACTTAAATAAATAAGAACTATATAAAATTAAAAGTATTTAAAAAAAAATGAAAGGTTTTAAATGTTTCTATTTAATGGTACCATTGAATTTGACCTTGAACATAACCTTGCAGGATATTCCAAGGTCAAGATTATTTTATTAAATGGGAACCCCATTTTTTGTCATGGATTCGAAAAGAGCGCGAAATTTTACGTCCGAAACGATAGTTTTTAATTTGTCAGAATGTGACCTTCAGAACCATAATCAAATAATGGTCACATATTTAAAAATCGTCCAGAAGCAGTTTTCTTTGAACTTTTCAGGATTTATTGGCGAATAAATATCAGGTTTAGGGGTCAACGACCTTGCCCTGGTAAAAATATACGATAAACGGAAAAACTATAGTGTTCTATGTTGTTTTTGTCCGTTTATTTTAGAATTATTGACAAAAACAATATAGAAAAACAAATTTCCTTTGACATTGAGCATCTTGACCTTGAAGTTAATTTTCAAGATTATCTGAAGGTTATAGTAATTTTTTCTAGTAAAAACCCCGTATTTTCACCTTTATTTAACCGTCTGAAGGTCACATCCTTACAATATAAAAACTATCGTTTCCGACATGAAATTGTCTGCTCTACTGATTGCCAATGGGTTTTCCCTGGACCCCCCAAGTTTTGAAATAAGGCTGTTAACATTTTTCCCAAACTATATAAATGTGTTTATACAGTCGAGGAGCAAACACAATTTTTTGATACACTGTTCGTAAAGTTGTGGATGTGATGCAGAGAGGTGAGGAGGTTAATTGGGGAGTGGGCGAAACAATTGATTTTCATGAGAATTTGTACTTTACGGACACGGGTACCAAAAATTATGTTTTTCGAAAATTTCGCCTACTCCATTCGAAAGAGCGATCCTAGAAATAGTGGAATATGGTTATTACGATTTTTTCGTGTGTATTTTGCAAGTACCATCATGCTGAATTCCGTGTGCAAATCCTGCAATTATATTAATGAAAGATATACAGAAACATACATATTTTTATTTGAATCTTTAATGGTCACTATTTATTTATCGAAATATTGCCAAACATCATGGCCCGGCACACATACGGTGTAGTCGGCTGCTTAGAATTTTTTTTCTATAACGATTATCTTATATTTCAGCATTCTTATGATGAGAGACAGTGGAGTTCTTCAACGATTATTTGCTACAGAGTGGGCAACTACACCCGTGCAGGTGAAATAAAACATTTATACCATAGCTAATGTCAATATCAAACAGTGATAAAATTGTAACCAAACTTTCTTAATGTACGTGTAAATTCTGATACAAATGTAGCAAATGATGTTTTCAAACCTTACAGACCAAATTTTAAAGGGAATATGGTCGAGTGTATATATTGTAATAATGTAAGGCAATTTTAACCGCCTCTCTTTTAGAAATAATTCTTAAAAATAAGATTTTATATAAACCTACTTTACAATTTATTATATTCCGTTATAATCGTGAGCTTAAATTTTTATATTATTATTATTATTATTATTATTATTATTATTTAACGTTGATTTTTTGAATTCATATGGCACTAATTCGCGGCGAGACATATGCTTGTATTTACAAATAAATACAGAGGATGCGAGTCCCGATATTTATTAAGTCCGCAATTTCCCGACAAACATTTGATATTCATAAATATTATGACAAATAATTTGGAAAGAGTGGATGATTGAAAATAGATTTTATCTGCGACGTTTCGGCATTTATTGTTCCCTCTTTAGTTTAGCTAGAAAAATATATAACAATATATACCATTTAGAATAAATCTTGTAAAACATTACATTGGATTCACGTGACGTATATTCCTACTAAAGTCTAAATTCATTGGGCGGAACAATAACATTGACATCAGAAAAACTGCAAATTACATAATCCATATACCTCTATAATAAATTTTTCCAGTGTAAAAGTCAGTTTGTTTCAAAAAAAAAATATATATATATGTATGTGTATATATATATATATACACGCGCATGACATAATTAAATTTTTCGTCGTGAATTTCGCTGACAAGTTTCTTATTTATGTTTATTATAATAGCATGTATTGTTTCGTGCGTTTCGTGGAAAAACGGAAATATATAATACACTAAGAAGTAGAATTTGTTTAAAACTCGAGCAATGAATAATATAACAGTGTTTTCAATGGCCTACTTTTGTTGTCATTATTTTCGGTTGCTAAAATATTTACATTTTCATAATCAAATTTGTATCCCCGTTTCAATTCTATGTAGAGATACCCCCATGTATTTTTCTTGCGATAAAAATATAGTACTCGTGTGTTCTTATATTCATTTTTTTAAAATAAAATAATAAATAGCATTATAATCAAATATACAAATTCATCATGAAAATATAATTTTGTTGCAGACTCATGGTAGTGGATGGTCATCGATAGAAATTGTCGACATTTTACCACTTATGATTTTAATTTTAGGTGGAGTTTTCTTCGGTTTCCTCATGCTCAGTATTGAACACGTAGTGTATAAAAAATACAAAGATCGCTCAAAACATCCGTTGCGTGAAAAAATTATGAGAAGGTTTAAAATTGGATTTTAAAATATAGTAATACATTGAAAATTAACTGATTTAAAAATTAATTGTTCATCCAGAATCGTGTCTTTCAAGACTTCTTTTTACGGCGAACTGGTTACGGACACGGTCTAATTGTGTATAAGGAAATTCAGTTTTTTCAAACAAGTTATCGATTTCCACTTCCTCATATAATATATGTTTGTTAATGGAATCAATAAAATCTGTAGTAATATTAATATTCTATACGCATTTAATACAATAAATTATACAGCGAATACTTAATTAGCCGACTGGAATTGCATGTGTATAGCAAAGAACGATCATATATAGATCGCAAAGAGCGATAACGCGTGAGATGTGAACTGTGTTTACGCTCAAAGATGGCCATTCGATATTTAAAATGGCTAGAAAATGGAAATGTGTATCCTTATAGACTTGTACGTAATAGTATATATTACAAATATATATAGGGCGGAAACAGAACAATTGCAGCGAAGGCGATGGGCAGCAGAAAAATTCTGTAGGAAAATTCGTGGTCGTGCAAAGAAAAAGCCCGCGGGCGGCAAAAAATGCTCGAATACCCTTTACATTAGTAGTATAATGAGCCTAACGAATGACCAAATACTTGGGAGTAATACATTCCAATACAAAAAATATAAAATGTGTACATTGTGTTTTATTTTAGTTGCTAAAGTCGGCATTTTTTTTTAATTTTTAATTTTTTATTTTTTTTTTATTAGATTATGGCGTCCATCAATATTAGATGACAAAACTCCCAAGAGTGTGGCGTACGTTTTGAATGTTATCGAAAATACGCATTACTTTTATATATACATGTATATACACGAATGTATACACAAGAAATACTTGTAATAAACAAGGGAACGGTAGTCGTCGATCGCTTTGCTCATTCGATATAACGAATGCTTTAGTAGCGATGGACTCCAAACAAACACTATTGTTTTAATTTTGTTTATTTATTTGTGTATTATATAAACGTGTGATTTCTTCCGAATGTCTCCTACACCTTCCCCGTCACTCCCACCATGATAATCTCAGGGAACTTACTGTAATGTGTAATATAGTTTAATCCTTGTGTTGCATTATGGTCTTTTGAAATGCAACATGGCTTCCGCGAGGAGCTTTAAATGTAAAAAAAAAAATACAGTCAAATTGAGAACCACTTCTTTTTATTTTAAAGTAGGTTAAAAATTTCAGAAAAATAGATGAAAATTTTGAAAATTGTTAGGCCACACTGGACTAGCCATTTTGAATTGCTTGGATCGCCGATTGCGAATTTGGAATCCGATTTACAATCTGATAACAAATACATGCTTAGAAAATAAGAAAATATATGTATAACTTTAATATAAATTCCAAAATTTTTAAATATCATTCAAGAAGTTTATTAACTGGTTTGAATCTATTTTTATTCGTTGTCGTTTGTTGGGCTCCCCCTGTGTATCAGTAAATTCATTTTAAATATTTTCACGAATTAATGTAAAATTGAATGAATGTCCGTTGTAAATAAAACATAAGACGGTTCAGCGACGAATGACGGGCGTCTCAGTCGGCTTCAATGCGTTTGTTGACAGTTTGTGAAAAGTTCATATAGTATGACCCATAATGTTTACGCATACAATCAATATATTGTAAATTAATTTAATCGGAGTAATGAAAACATTGAGACACTCTATTTTTGCGATGAGTCCACAAATTTTTAAAATCAGGAAAAATGAAGTGCGCGTATCTGGTGGCTGAGGGCGTGGCTTTGTTCCGAGTCGTGTACGGTCACGGCGTGTTCTAAAGCCGCACTACTTGCGCATAGTCATTTTCCTTTACGCATTGGCAGAAGTGACATCGTTATACGCTGCTACGCGTGCAGAAGATATCCGGCGAGATGGCACCTGTTGTAGAGGAGAAACCATCAACGGTTAAAAGTGTTTCGAGTCATTTGACATCGGCTCGTCATCCGCCGACGTCTCAGATGTTCAACGCTTCTATCGTTGCATTGAACGAACCTAAAGGATCTACTCTGCAAGCCATAAAAAAATACATGACCGGAACTTACATGGTCGACATCAAAAAATTAGCACCGTTCATCAAGCGGCACATAAAGAAGTCTGTAGAAGAAGGTACACTCATCCAGACAACCGGGGTAGGAGCATCTGGTAAGTTCAAACTGTCCGGAAAAACCGCAGCAAAGAAAACCGAGGCTAAAGCTTCGTCAACCGAAGTTAAAAAAAATGTCTTGCAGAAGACCGTGAAATCACCGGCTAAAAGAAAAGTCAAAGCGACAGAAAATAAATCACCTACAAAGACAGCTGCATCCACAAAGAAAAAAACTCCATCCGTCAATAAGTTCCCATCGAATAGGCCTGGAAAACCTAAAACCACGACAAAAAAACAAGCCACAGTTGCAGGAAATCCGAAGTCGACAAAAGTCATGAAAGCGGCAGCAAAATCACCACAAGTTTCGAAAAAGGCCACAAAATCGCGAAAAAAGTGAAATGAGTACGAATCGGCCTCATCGCGGGCGACTAATTAAGTAATTTGCTAAATTGTGTTAAAGTTATTGATTAAAAAGGAAGTTGAATATACTTAGAAGTTAATAACATTTTTGTTTTTAAGCATTCATGTATATTTAAATGTGTGCGAACTAAATAAACATTCGTTTGAAGCGAACCGTCATCGATTTACTGAGTGTCACCTTTGTTTATTTATACTTTACCCTTTATTGGAAATAAATAGCTATGTGATGCTTGTGAATTATTACTTGCACAGGAATAACGTCTGATGCTCATTACTCGCAATTCTGTGAACATTTAGAAAAATATTTTTGCGTTTTTGTAATACCCGTAATAGCCATGTATTATTTTAATTTAAAGAAATATTTTACTTGGTGTATAATGAACTAATATTAATAAATAAAATAAAGTTCATCCGCCAGATTTCTGGTTTTTGAATAAAATAAAGCATATATATACCAGATATCATGTTCACGAGTATATATTAAATAGAAATTATAATATATACAATATATGTTGTTAAAAATTATTTTGTGGTTAGTCTCTCTCTCTCTCTTTCTCTCACACACACACACACACTCACACGCACACACGCTCACCCACACGCGTACACTCGCATACACACGATCACGCGCAATGTCTTTCTGATGAAAATCTTTATTGGAGGCGGTAGACAATCGATTATAATATAAGATGAAACTAAGTAAGTACACGGCCAAGGAAATTGTATATGTAGTAGTTTTCGAGAGGAATTAATTTTACTTCGCCTGACGCAAGGCGGGCGAAGTATTGAATTTGTGGGCGCAAGATTTTCCGATTCTTCGATTTTGGGAATTTTTTTGAGGAAATCTATTCGACCACATGTGTTTGCTCTCTAGCTCACGAACGAACAATCAAAATATCTTCTGTAACCTCTTTTTGTATACGCCAAACTAACAGAAAGAACGGATTAGATTTTGGAAAATATCTACTGAGTGCTTCACGCCGCAAATTGCCGTTTTTCCGCCCAACTTCGACTTCTTAAAATTTTTTTCATTCACTTTATCCAATTATATCATATGAACAAAACGTCAGAAAACAAAATAGCGGCTGACGGCATGAAAAACCTTTATATTTTTAGCCATTTCACGGTTATCTCACAAACAAAAAGTCCAATCAACCTGATTTTTTTTTTAAACACGCAGTTTCATGAGCCCGAAGCAATGATGGATGACACAATTGTTGCAAAAACAAAATGTCGGCCGCAGAATGAAAAATCCTGATATTTTTGCCTTGTTTATAATTATTTAACGAACTAAAACTCCTCGCATTAACATGAATTCTTATTTCAGTGTACAACTATATAATGCATCCGAAGTAATGGTTGTCATTATAGTGGTTTCGAAACAAAATGGCGGCGTGCGGAACTAAAACCCAAATCATATGAGCATTTGCAATGTTATCTTACGATATAAAAGGCGCATTTGATTACTATGAATTTGATCGGAACGGGTTACTCGGGGGTTTTCGGGGTAACTGAATTCAAATTCAGTATCAGAAATGTAAAATTTTTAAATGGGGATATGAGAGGGGGAAAATGTTGATTATTAACTGAAATTCACATTGAATAATTCGCACTGATCTCCTGCTCGCGGGTTTTCAGGGTCGTTATATTGAATTTAGTGCAAAAAATGCTATATCTCGTCGATTCTATAAAATCGTTAATCAAAACGTTTTCAGGGTATCTTACATTGGATTCAGTTTCGAAAATTTAAAGTTTAAAACAGGACGGTGAAAAGGGGGAAACGTTCAAACTGCGTCAAATTGACATCCATTTGAAATAAGACTCCGGGCAGTTGACTTTGATTGTGTATCAAAATTAGGTTATTTTGTAATCCCTATTGAAGAATTACAAAATTGTGCACACAAATTAAATACTTTGCCAGTGTGTGGATGGAGAAGTCATGAAAATAGACGTTTTGAGAATATTACAAATAACACGAAATCTAGAAGCGTTACATTTAAATTTATTATGTATATATTAGTACATATTTTGAATGAAGGATTCATAACAAAGAACAAAGAGTGCGGTTGCGGTTGAATAAACTTATATTATAGATTAAGCTATAAAAACGCCGAACCAAGACAATCTTGCGACCGAAGCGAGCCGGGGGTTGCAGGGGGCAGAGCCCTTTGGTGGGGTTGACGGCCGAAGGCCGCAGGGGCGAAGCCTCTTGTTTATAATTATATTTCGTATATGAAAAACATGGTTATAAACAAAATCAATCGCTATTAAAGTCGGATTTTCGAAAAAAATCCTAATGTGAAGTTTTGAATAAAATGTTTTGACACTTTTTGATTACGAATTTACCGTCTTGTATATAACGAATATATAAAAAATACAGTATTTTTAAAATTGGTTTTGTAAAAGCGCGTCTGCTAATTCGTAATGGGCAATATGTCCACTGCCAAGAATTATAAATTATATTCACGAATTAAATATAATACAAGTATCAACTTGTTCATTAATTTTCATTTCTATATTATAATGTTTTTTTTTTTTTTTCATTTTAAAAACATTGATGCTACAAAATGGGAATGTGTATCCTTATAGACTTGTACGTAATAATATATATTACGTATATCTGTAGGGCGAAAACAGAACAATTGCAGCGAAGGCGATGTGCAGCAGAATTTCCGCCAACAAGAGGCCCAAACGTCGCCCGAGTGCGTATGCAATGCGTTTACGGCCGCAATATGTATACAGTACTTTTTGTCACACTGTCGGAAAATTCGTGGTCGTGCAAAGAAACAGCCCACGGGCCGCAAAAAATGCTCAAATACCCTTTACACATGCGCAGAAGCTCGTTGCGATCTTTGGCGGCAATCGAAGCCTTTCCGACTGCTTTACCGGCACGAAAAGACCGCGAATTTGTGCAGGTGTGACAAAATAGTATATTATGCATCTAGTGCGTAACGTGTACTTTTTTCACGAGCAGCGATTGGTCCCCACGAGGCACCAGCAAAGCTGGTGGCGAGTATTGGCGAATCGCTGGGAGGAAGAAAAGGTTACGAACGAGCCGCATACGATATTTTTTGCACAAAGCGGGAGTAAAGTAAATGCGTAAAGTCATTTTTTCAATGGGTAAAGTGTAAAACTCGTTTCACGCACAGAATGAAAAAAAGTGCGCTTTACGCACTGAAAAAATGACTTTACGCACGAACTTTACGCACGCCCGTGCAAAAAGGTTATTTCGTATATCATACTATTTTATGGTAGGCTAAATGATTTTCATTTTAAGTTAGTAATTAATTTTATTGTCGGCTTGACCTTTAAGGTCATTTCAAGGTTTAATTGAAGGTTACCGTTGAATTCCTCTTTGAAAGTTACTTCAAAAATGACATTGACTAGCTTTTTTCAAAAATAACTTTATTACTTGAGGCTTATTTGAACCCAGTACAGGATGACCCAAAAGTCCCGGTATGGTGAAATAATTCGTCGAGATTGCATTTTTTGAGGAAAGTGATAAATATGAAAGTTGGAGGATTTTTTAAGATATTTCGCCGTACCGGGAGTTTTGGATCACCCTCTATTGAATTCAAATAATTTATTAATTCGCACAAAAATAAGCTGTAGGAATTTCTTATAAATTGTACGTGAAAATTAATTGTCAAAACATATATCTATACATAAATTAAATTTTGTTCTAATATATATTTCTGCGCAGTATATAAACAAATCATACGTTAGATAATGCCGAAGCGAACATTTAGCACTGTCATTGGTTATTGTATTTTTCGTAGTTTCAATTTGAATAATAAACCTGTAATTACGTTGAAAAACATTTTAGTGTATGTAGATACATATAGAAATTCATATAATTTAAGGAGTAAATAAGTACGATTGTAAGGAAGTGCTTATGCAAAATAATGTTATTAACTTTATAAAGTAATTAGATTATTGTTAAACAAATAAAGTTCAGAATAAAAATCATAAAAAAGTGTAAGTTGAACGCTTTAGTTAACATAAGTACACCTATATCAATAAATCGATTAAATTTATTTAATGATAATGTTAACGGTTTAATAACCATTGTTAACCTTCAAATCGATAAAAATGAATTTTAGTGAAAATTTTTTCAATCTTGTTTATAATGTTATATAATATTAATACAATAATATATTTAAATGAATATATTAATTGTATTTAATTATTTTAAATCTTATACAGTTAATGCTTTGATTTGAACCCTGTTTTTTTTTTTTTATTTTTATCGTATCATTCGTCGCAATTACTCGTGAAGAGTATCTGGAGTGACATTTCATTCTACGTTAAATGAAACACATAGTAATCTTACATTATCTAGGAATTATTTGAATTCAGTGTTTAATTTGATACGTTAACTCTCTGCACAAATATTCTACCAACGTACCTTCACTCGAAAATTGACATAGTATTATTAATTATTGCCCACTTACTACTTAGCATTCGTGACTATCATTCATTGATCTGATGTATACGGCTAATTCTGTGGTTTTGAACTTGTACAGAAAACACATAATGGGAGCACAGAATAACACTGCACCTTTATAACTTGAAACTTTAAAGTGATGCTCGTGGAGGATCTTTGATGTAAAACCTGTCACATTCGAACCACGAAAATAAAGTTACCCGTGTATTTTATCTTATATTATACTTTTCGAAATAATGGACCGTCCATCTGTTACTTCGATATTTTTCTAAATTTTTATAATGTTTCTTCCGTTCAATCATTAACACTGCCAATATTCCACTTAAGTCATTTTATTTTCACTAAATTGCTGTTCTGCCATTCTGACATTTTTCTTCTTTAAATATTCTCGAATAATGAACTGGACACCGTCTTGATATGTTTATTGAGATCTATACATTTCGAAATGTAAACCAAAGTTGGAACACTCGTGATGATATTTGTTACAATGATTTTTAACAATCAAGAGATAGGACTGTCCGAATAATTTTAAATCAAATTTATTAGAATGTCATGTTATTGTCGGGAAAAACTGTTGCGAAAACGAAATGCAATAATGAAAAGTCGAATGCAAAATTACCATTGCAATTGAATAAATTAATTTCTACCTTCTGAAATGTATGGTGGCCCTGAAAAGGGCCGATATTTTTTATTATCTATCCTAAGTAAGATGTCATCTTTAACCGCCAAAACCGTACAAAGTGCGGCCTGCCCTCTTGAGGGCGTAGACAATGTCCATAGAAGTGACAGTCTTCCTCTTGGCGTGCTCCGTATATGTCACGGCATCGCGAATGATGTTTTCTAGGAAGACTTTTAAAACTCCTCGTGTCTCTTCGTAAATCAATCCTGATAGTCGCTTGACTCCACCACGACGAGCCAAACGACGGATTGCAGGCTTCGTGATTCCCTGAATGTTATCACGAAGAATCTTACGATGGCGTTTAGCGCCACCTTTCCCCAAACCTTTTCCTCCTTTTCCACGTCCGGACATTTTGATTATTTAAACGTACACAAAATAGAACAGGAAACAAAGAACACGAAAGGTCTATGGATAAAGCTTCGAGTGTCCCTGTATTTATAGTGAGTCGATAAATCAGCCCTTCCCTCTATTAAGTCGATGAAGCGACGACCAATCGGGAACGAACCAATCGCTTGCAAACGTGCTTTCATATAAATAGGGGCGCTTGCCAGTGAAGCATCATTACGCGACTATTAAAGGGAGCATTCGGGTATTACTGAGATAATCGAGGACTTTCCTGCACAATGGCTCGAACTAAGCAGACGGCCCGAAAATCGACAGGTGGAAAAGCACCCCGGAAACAGCTGGCAATCAAAGCAGTTAAGAAATTTGCACCAGCTACCGGTGGTGTCAAAAAACCCCATCGCTTCAGGCCAGGAACGGTTGCTCTTCGAGAGATTCGAAGATACCAGAAAAGCACGGAACTTCTGATCCGCAAACTGCCCTTTCAACGGCTTGTTCGTGAAATCGCCCAAGAATTCAAGACCGATTTGCGATTCCAGACGACAGCGGTGACGGCCCTTCAGGAAGCCAGCGAGTCCTACCTCGTCGGTCTTTTTGAAGACACCAACCTTTGCGCCATCCATGCCAAACGAGTTACCATCATGTGCAAAGACATGCAGCTGGCCCGACGAATCCGCGGAGAACGATCGTAATTTCCTGACCTGACACAAAACTTAAAAGGCCCTTTTAAGGGCCACCAATCGTGTACGACGAGAGAACTTTCTTAAGTCGTTATGTTCGCATCGCGAAGATTCACCTTACTGATTTTGACATTTTTTCGAAGCTTTTTTGGCATTACTCATTTCTGTGATCCTGTCTAATACACTGATGCCTTTAAATTCACGCAATAATAATCCATCGTCGTTTAAGAATTCATGATTAAAACATAGAATTTTTAAACTGTATTAAAGTGTTGTAACATTTTCATTTTAATATTAATATATTAAACGATATACGTAGGAATTCTTACGGATTTTCTTTCAGCAAAATTTAAGTTTTCATCAAAAACTCAGCATAATGACAAATAACAGGGCTACAATGTAAAAATATATTGTGTAAGTAAAGGTAAATTCGAAAATCAAGACGTCGTCTTCCTTTAAATTCTGTAAAGTAGAATTTAGAGTTTGATGAACTGGAAATCAACCAACGAAAAGTTTCGAAAATATTCGTTTTCGAGAACGATATTTGAACGAAGTTTAAATATTTTCCAACGAAAACACGTCTTTCAAGAAGTCAAAGACTAAACAAATTGCTTATTGTATTTACTTAGAATTTGTTATTGTATTTGTATTTGTATTCTCTGTTTCAAAATATATCGTTATAAATTTAAATGAAATTTGATTTACATACTTTCGTGTGGGTTGAGCGACTATATTTTCTTATACTTTTAACACTTTGAAGAAACACCGATATAATGTGTCCTTCATTAATGTCATTAATGAAGCATTACAAAAAATGTTATATAATTCTTACCAGATGAAGTTTTTTATGTTTGAATAAATTTAAAGTATAATTGCTTTAAATATTTAGATATTAAGGCTTTCATATTTACATCAATCGTTTTCAAAACTCTATGTTTCATTTACAAATGATACAAGTTATACTAATAAATTTAATTTTCGCATTAAAAAAATTTTGTAAATGACTGCAGGTAAATCTGTACATAAAATTGGATAAAAGATTTTTAAAAATGCACACTTTATTCTTATATTATTTATTGTCTGTTTCCATTATGTGTTTTCTGTACAAGTTAAAAACTACAGCATTAGCCGTATACAGATCAATAGTCACGAATGCTAAGTAGTAAGTAGCAAAAATTAATAATACTACGTAAAAAAAAAAAAAAACTATTACAACTATTATATAATGTATTATCAGTCATGCTTATAAGGAGTAGTTAAACCCAGTTAAAACGAAGCAACATATACATTTCAGAAACTATATAGCAATCATTACATTATTAAGATATTTTCAGCGTTGTTTCTTTCGCGTTTTCTTAAAATGTTATAAAATTATTCTCAATTTTCTATTTGTTTTTTTGTCTTTTTATTGGATCTAAAATACATGACTTTTATTATACAAATGCATTATTGGCCAAATCGAATTCAAATATAAACGAGCCGCAGAGTAAATATATATATATATAAAATTTAAATTTAAAAACAGAAGCAGCTTCGGTGAGATTCGTTAAAGTTTGATAGGTAATTTATTGATCCTGTAATATTAAAAATCATCTCATCAAAATTCAGATTTTAAAGGTGCAATGTTATAAAGGTGTAAACATGTTAGAGAATATTTTATTACGTCATAATAAGATTATAACGGTCAATCTTTTATGGCAATATTTGACAAGTTAATAATATATATTAACCTATATTAACTTATATTAACTTACTTTATTTTATTTTGTTATTATATTTTCGTTAATGTATACCACATTTTATTAAATTAATCAACATTTCATGTAAGAAATTTGAGACAATTTTCAGGTATTACCTCAACAGTGCGTTGGTAAAAAATATAAGATTCTACAATATAATACTACCATGAGATACTTCAAATTTTACAGTTTATTAAAATTATTATCAACTAACCATTATTCATTAAATTAGAACAAAAATTATATTTTACTAAATAAAAGCACATTGCGATAGCATTATTAAAAGGAATAATTTATATGAATGCTAATTTTTTTTTTTCAATTTGTAATTAATTTTGGGAACTATTTTGGGCACTGTCATTATACTCCAAAACTTAAATATTTCCGGAAATCTCGGAAATAAATTATGAACTTATTATTATTAATCGCGAAAATATAATTACGAACTAGTTAAAATATTATACTATATAGCACGTGTAATTTTCTAGTAAATATTATTTTTTATAATTTTCTCATTACAATAAGATCCCACATGCAAATTTTACATGTAAATTTCGTAAATGCGTTTAGTTTGCTATTTCTTTTTAATTCACCATTTAGAAATGGAATTTTACATTTTAAATGTGTATATATATTTATTTTGCTACACGTTTTGTAAGGAATAAAATAATATATTTTTTAAATAATTTTCAAATATCAATATCGCTTCTCGAATTATAGTTTTATGCCAACATTTTCGAGTTTCCAAGAAATATTATAAACACCTATGGTTAAACCGTTCTCGTATTTTGATTACATGTGATCGTGTAACTAAACCGTAGTTACGTCAATATCACGTGAATGGCATTCGATACTTACATTCTAAGAACAAGATACGTTTATTATGCTATTCATGTTGAATTATTCTGATATTCGAATTGAATCGCTTATTTATAAATAATTCCAAATTAAGTTTAAAAAGAAATGAAGCCAATTTAAAGCAGGAGATGCTTTATATCGATGAACGATTCACTTTTTTAATTATCTTAATATTTATTGATTGATATTACAAGTAAGTTAGTTTAAGGTTCCGAATAAAAAAATGCTATAACAGACGTCATGCTATAATAAAGAAGGTATAGCAAGGCGCACGTTGATGAAAAGGGAAAACAATTCGACCAATCGCCTTCAGCCACCTTTTCTTCGGGAAATATAAATTCCTCGTTACCGAAAGATCTGTAATGTTTTATTCTTTATTTGAATATAAAAATAAAATGACGCTGAAGCTAGCAGCGGATTCGAAAAACCAGGGATTCTCAACTGGTTTTTTCACATTGCTTTTATACGATAACGGAAGCACGCAGACCGTTGTTGATTTTTTTATAGCTTCTGTACGATAAGGCCTTTATATATCTACAAAAAAAATTTATAAAATATACGTAATTGTTATAAATAAATAATGTTTCTTTTAAACAATTAGAAAATATCGAGAATGGAGGCTTGTCCAAACTTGTGAATTGGTTGAGAGCTCCTCAGGAGTATTAGCAACGTATCCCTCGTGGCAGAAAAAAATGAGAAAAAATGCGCACGATTGTTATAAACAAATAAAGGTTTTTTTAAACAAATATAATATATCGAGAACAGAGGCTTGTCCAAACTTGTGAATTGGTTTGCAACTTCTAGTGAGTATTAGCAATACATCTTTCATAAATAACAAAAAAAAAAAAATTAGAAAAAATGCGCACGATTGTTATAAACAAATAATAGTATATTATGTATCTAGTGCGTAACGTGTACCTTTTTTCACGAGCAGCGATTGGTCCCCACGAGGCACCAGCAAAGCTGGTGGCGAGTATTGGCGAATCGCTGGGAGGAAGAACGAGCCGCATACGATATTTTTTGCACGAAGCGGGAGTAAAGTAAATGCGTAAAGTCATTTTTTCAGTGCGTAAAGTGTAAAACTCGTTTCACGCATAGAATGAAAAAAAGTGCACTTTACGCACTGAAAAAATGAATTTACGCACGAACTTTACGCACGCCCGTGCAAAAAGGTTTTCTTAAATAATTAGAAAATATGGAGAACTGAAGCTTGTCCAAAGTTGTGAATTGGTTTACAGCTTATTCTCAGAACTATATTTTGTACGAATTAATAAATTAATAAACTTAGGGTAGAGTCCCATATGGACGCAGATCTGCGGACTCGGAATCTGCGGAAACGTATTACACTATATCTATTACATATATATATATATATATATATATATATATATTTTGTCTTGAAGTCATGTGACTTTAGCGTATACATATATAGGTATAGTGCAACACGTATTCTGCAGATTCCACCTCTTCTGTTTATTCTACAAAGATATCGAGGACTAATTTTTGGACCGAATATTAATCCAGTCGGGTTGAAATAAAAAAAAAGGAAACACAATTATTAAAATAATTAAAATAGCTTCTTCTCTGTTTCTTTCTTAAGTGGAAAATCTCTTAATTATACCTTTTTTAAATTTTAACAAACACAATTATGTTAAAAATTAGAAAAGATTGAACACCGGTGGTCTTTCAATTTAGTTTCCATTTAAAAAAAAAGAAGATTTTAAAGTTTTTTTTTTTTTTTTTTTAATAAAAGATATAATACGAATGAAAATTTCAGTACGTTAGTATGGTTTTTAATGGCCCTGAAAAGGGCCGATTTTTGTTTAACATATTTACTTCTTTTCTCCTTTCTTCGGGATTAAGGCAGCTTGAATATTTGGTAAGACTCCTCCCTGTGCAATAGAGACACCAGATAAAAGTTTGTTCAATTCGTCGTCGTTCCTAACGGCAAGTTGGAAGTGACGCGGGATGATTCTGTTCTTTTTATTGTCACGAGCGGCATTTCCTGCCAACTCAAGTACTTCTGCTGTTAGATATTCCAAAACTGCTGCCAAGTAAACGGGAGCTCCTGCAGCAATACGATCTGCATAGTGACCTTTTCGTAACAAACGATGAATGCGACCAACGGGAAATTGCAGACCAGCTTTGCTGGAGCGACTTTTAGACTTAGTTTTATCCATTTTTAGTTTTCCTCCTTTTCCACGGCCAGACATCTTGATCACGTTTTTACTGTAAAGAAGCTCCAAGTACTTTACTCGAACTATTTAAGAATTTTATGACACGTGCCTATGTTATATATATCTATATATATATTTCCTGAGCCAACTGATTAAACTTTCGGCTACGTGCGCCCTCGTTTATGATTGGATAATTCGTGAGTAGAAGGAGATGTCATCAAATGTCATAATATCCTTAATGAGAATTAAAGCATCAAGATTTCAGTAATGTGACTAATGGAAAAAAAATCACATTGTTTTTCATAAGAAATACATTATATGCTGTAAAATATTAAAGTAGAATTTAATATAGGTCACAAGCCGATATTTTTATAATATTTTTCTAGCGTACACGAATTGGAAAATGGTTGCCTGCATGTTTATACATATATAGATATACATATATATGTAAAATATGAAATGCGAATAGCATTTACAAAATATAAAAATAAGTAACAGATTACTTTTGCACAACGAGAAAAATGAAAGAATTAAAAATTTAAATTTAATATATTAGCGCCGGATATAACTATAGTTTTAATTATTGTTTACCACTTGTAACTGTGAAGTGCGTGTATACATGTACTGAAATAATTGGGCTTCGACTTTGAGATACCTTCTATATACACACTTTTAAAACATCGAAGGCCCTGAAAATCCTTGTATTCACCGTTTTTTTAAATTTGGTTTTTCGGAAACTCGTGCACATTTTGGACCCATATCTGAAATGTTCGTCCCCCATATAGTGAAACGGTTAAATAACATTTTAAGGTTAGCTTCATTTACACTATATATATCAATTATTCAGTCGCAATATATTAAAAACTATCAAAAAGCCAAAGTGTAGAATACGAGTTTAGAATTAGAATCTTTATGTAATGACAGCTGACGTGAAAGGAGTATATATACTATAGAAAGGAGCATATATATATGCCAGCAGCACTAGATATTTATCGAAAAATAAAAATGATAAATTTGGCACTACATATATGTATGGTGCAAAAGTAGTGCTAGATATACAGTATGGTGCAATAATGTGTGTTACATATAGTTATCATTTAGGGTATTTATATTCTGATTCAAAGAAAGTGATTTAAGTGTTACCTTACCTATCTTAAATTACGTAAGTTCCGAACGCACACAAAAATTTGCTTCTAATGTTTTAAATTGATAACACCATGATTTGTGATGCGATAGTTGGAAATATCAAAAAAATAATACATGTATATGTAATTTTCCATAAAATATTGGCACATAATAAAATATTTATGGTAGCTTTAATAAATAAATCATTATTGATACATATATGAAAATTACAATGACTAAATTAAGATATTCATTTTATTTAGATTTAGATATTATTATTAAAATTTAAATAATAGTTTTGTTGTATAATACATGTGTATAATAATATATTAATATCATAAACATAATGATATATAAATTACATTAATCAACATAATGAAAATCATAAATAATGAAGTTGGAAGATGTATTAGATAAAATGTTATTGTATACAGCTAAAAATCAATTATTTTGGTATGTATGTGTCGAAGTAGTATTTTAGAGTAATAAGTTACGAAATAATTAAAAAAAATATTTTTAAATTTATTATTTGTCAAAAATTATTCGTTTTAATAGAACAATGCTATAAACTTAACTGAAAGCAACTTAATTTAAAATTAAGAAAAATGTACTGGTTACTTGGTAGAAAATCAAAGATGTCACTTGAGAGCAAACTCCTTCTGTACAAGTCAATCC
>JAPYZR010001126.1:0-23814 GCA_030522945.1 Trichopria nigra | reverse complement strand
CGCATTGCGGACTGCTGCTTGTAAACAATTTCGAAACATTGCGTACCCGGCCGGGATCGAACTCACGACCTATGACTTCGTAGTCCAGTACGCTAGCGCGTGAGCCACGAAGCCACTCTGATAATATATTAATTAATTTATTCAAAAAATAATTGCCAAAATAAAGAAGAAAAACGATGTGAATTAAAACCGAATTTCATCTAGATATCCAACATTTTAGATTCCTGGTCTCGGCCATCTGGCATGTGGATACCTACTGTATTTATTTATAAATAGAAGTATCTAATAACGTTAAAGGTCGGGTCGTTCAGATCCCAGCCTTGTAAACTTAGGTCTCATCGCGAATCAGTCCCATATGGGTTAACAAACGTCGACGTTAAATAAATAAATAATGAAAGAAAAAAAAAACTAGTAGAAAATAAGACCAGTTTATGGCCATTTTTTCTGAACTCCATTACTTTTAACATTGAGGAGAGGAAAATTGGGCAGAAACTTACGTCACTTTCTAATAGAGAAGAGTGTATTTAAGTGTTTTAACCGTATAAACAAACTGTTAACAATAAATTAACAAAATCGAAACAAACGTTGACTAAAAACTACATAAGTTACCGAGACAAAATAAGATAGAATAAAATTGAAAAATATAATAAAAAATTACGGGTAAAAGAATTACCAAAATCTAGACAAATAGGTCTTTAAAGGGCGATAAAAAAAATATATATTATATATAGATATGAACGACTGACGGGCGAAACATAAATGTATTTATATAATCATGAAATAGTTAAAAAAATATGAAAACGATAAGTGATATTTACCTACAAGTCGAAACAAAGTAAACAACTGCAACTAAGAAAACATACAGAAACATAATGAGGCAAAGTTTTTTATTTTCTTTAAAATTATATTGCCTAAAATTGTAAATAAATAATCAACATATGAAAAATAAGAAATCACAATTTATATTATCGTTAAAAATTAACAAAAAATATGAAAAAAATTGACGGGGTGGGGAACTTTATTTATAATAAGAATAATTATTCTCGAGAATAAAAAGTCCCCTTTCATCAACACCATATACATTTTATTTCTTGAATAACACGTTTGATCGTTCGCATGCAATGCACGCTTATAGTAAACACTAATATTAATATTCTTGAGATTCAACGTACTCTTTTTTAGATTCTGACGTCAAACTCAACGTTAACTATCATAATTGATACATCTACTCTTACTTGTGCGTTAAGCATCATTTGGCACAGACGCACACGTCATATTCGTGAATTCTGTAATTAATTTATGAACTGGATATATATATATATATATATACACGTATACGCGTAATAAATAAAATGGTAAAACCAGTTGCGTATTAATAACTCCGAATCGATAATCTGTCAAATCTTTACCGGCGGCAATTACATTCGTATCGGAATCGGATTAATCGAATTAAAATACCCATTCAGCTCGAGGACCGAGCAGAATCGCTGCCTATAGTAAACTCTAAGATTTTTCACTTGACCAAGTTGCCTGAAGCTTTTGTTCCGTCGTCACGTAAATATTCCACGAAGAATTATGATCGATCGCCTATATATCATATCTTGTGGATATTTTCTCTATACATGTGTCGGCCGATAGGTTTACGCGAGAACGACCGCAATTAAAAAAAAAAATTGTATACATAAAAGCAGCAACAGGAACGCCCATTGGATAAAATGTTGCAATTAAATATTTCTTTCTACTTGAAATAGAACACGATTTTTTTTTTACGGTTTAAACATTTAGTATGAAATGAATGTTTTTGAACATTGAGGACAACAGAATTAGTATACACCAAACGAAATTTGTCAGATAAATGTTAATGTGGTTTTATAGACATAGAAAAAAAAAAAATATATATATATATATGTTTTATATGCATTGGCACAAAAAAAAGTTTGATCAGGCCAAACCTGTACAATAGTTGACAAATCCAGGCTCATGCTTGACGCAATCATTCCTGCGGTTAGTACAGCCAGCAATGTATGGTTGGTTTAACAATACTTTAATCATGTGTACGTATGTTATTCGTGCATTACTGGTATATCTTTTATGGTTATTTACATAAACAAAAGCATAAGATGTAAAAAAGCAATGGACCTCTGTATTCCATGTCCTGTCCGTACAGAAATAAAAAAATTCTTCACTACTCATAAAGACTGTAGAGGAGGGAGGAGGGATACTTTACAAAGTAATCATTTAAGGGTTTCTCATCCAGACGTATATATACGAAAAACGTAAGAAACTTGAAACTTTTGTACAAATCGTATTTTTTACGTGTTCGTCATTTCGTCACATTTCATGTTTTCAGCGCTGTAAAGCTTATGAAAATATTAAACAAAAAATGTTGAATATTTTTCAATGCAAGATTTTTACATCTGCGTTAAATTCCGAGGGCGCTTTTCGAATAAAAAAAAATGAAATACGAGAACGACCTTACCAAAATCAGTCCTAAATGTCGGTTAAGTCAGCGCTGGTTTATTTTCTTCCCTGTATACAGATTTCGTAACGAACGGTTCCATCCACTTTTCATCGATCGAATTTTTGTTCGGCGTTCTGTGTGTTAGCCTCTTCTCTCGTTCTGCCTCGTTTGATCTTGTTGGTTTTGTTTGCTTTGAAAAAATTGCAAATTGCTCACTTATGGTTTGTTTTAATTTTTTCTTCAAAATCTTTTAAGTTTTACCGCTTACCGCTTCACGTGAATTTTACCGCGATTTATTCTTATTTCATTTTTTGAGAATATTTTCTTTTATTTCAAATTATTTTGATGAATCCTACCTACATGACGTATGGAAAATAATCATGTATGCATGTATATAACATCTATACATATCATTAAGTAACAAATATACACACGGGTTAAATAACTTTATGTACAAGTTTTTTGGCAAATGTCTCCTTCAATAATTATTCTTTCGTATTTTGAATTATTTTTTTTTTTTTTTTATTTATTGGATTATAAATGCAAACACATTAAAAAATATCCAATTATACAACAGTGTAAGTAATATACATTATTAATTAATTCAGATGTTTTCTATTATTTTTGTGGTAAAAGAAACATAAATCTCGTTAAATTAGTGAAATCATTGATGCGAACAAGATATTGTGTTCTGATGATCAAAACGTACCGACACCGACATTCATCAAGTTTCAATAAAAACATAGCGTCAGACTTTGTAAGTGTCCTTAAAAATTAATAAACCAAACTTAAACAAAAAGTCACTTTCAACTTTCACGATTTCTGTCTATTAACAAAAAAATTCTTTTAACGCATGATTAAGTTGACTGCTTGTCTTATTTATGACTTTTATATAGGAAGCGTCGTGTACTCATTTTAATATTATTAATTTGCATTTATGTCAATTTTTATATTTACTATGGTTGGGCTATCAAAACAGGTTGGGCTACCATAACTCCAAAAGTTAAAGTTACGTAAAAATCTCAGTTTTTCTACGTCATATTTCTTTTTCTTGTCAACAAAACGATTTCAACTGATTCAAATGAATAAACATTTTAAACTGAATTTTATAAATAAGTTCGTCATTAAAACATAAAAATTTAGAAATGAAATATTATGCAAAAACTTTTTAAATATTCGCTTTTCACATCAACGAATATATTAAAAAAAAAACAAAATTATAATATTCTTATGTCGTCACGTAATGTTTCTTTCAGAAATGACGAAATTCAAGCTGTAATGTAAAAATATTTGTAAATATTTTCCTTGTCCACTTATTCATCAATAACGGTTTTGACGTGTTCGTATACTATTCAGCATCAAGTGAAGGCGTGAGATTCGATCAAGAGTGATCCATTTCATTCGAAATGTGCGGAAAGACCACCATTAATATCACAATGAAATTTCCGAGAATTTCTAGATAAACTCGACAACTATCGATGAGTTTTACTTAAAATTTTTTATTGTCTCCATTTTATCTCAACCACCTTGTCATACCTACAGAAGTGTTATTGTTTATATTCATCATGTAATCTTATATTTCAATCGATTGCATAAATTTTGTGTTAATTTTACTTGAAGGATGCCATTAAAGTATTTGGAGGATGACTACTTCCATGTGACGTTCTTAAGAAATAATTTTTTATGTTATTTTTTAAGTGAATTTTCTTTTTTTTACAATTATATATTTTTAATATTTTTTAAAGCAATTCATGAACATTTTGTACTATTTTTATAAAGTTGTCTTTCATCATTTCCTTATTATACTATCCACTTGTTTTCAAACTGTAGGATAAACTTTAAATTATTAAATTTAGTAAATTTATCAACAACTAATAAAATGTTTCATTTATTATTGTGAATTCATTACCTGTTTTATTTTTTCGGCAATTCGATCAACTTCGCCAAGTGTTATCTAACCTATCCGGGAGATAGATCAAAACCATAGGGACCGACCGGTAAGAAAATAAGACTTGGCATATCTCGAAATGTAGTTCACATTGACAGCAAATGTTACTGGTTTATGACTCCATGAGGTTAAACCAATTATATGTAGTAATGGAAACTCTGGTAGGGGATGTATCCATTTAACCCAACAAAAAAAAAAAGAAATCGAAATTAACAGACAAAGGAACGCAGAATTGCATTAAAAATTAAATTCATTCAATCGAAATGCGACTTTTGTAGATTCTTGGGGTAATTATTACAAATCCGCCAGCTCTGGTTTTATTTGTTTATTTCTTCGTGGCGTTTAAATGATAATTTCATGTTTGCGTGTTTTCAAATTCACTGCTAATGATAAACTGTCTTACACTATAGCGTATTTGATAATAAAGAGTTTGTTAAATTCTCATATTTACTGAATCTTCCACGGACTGAATATGAATCTAACGTACCTAACCTATTGACATGGTTTATTCCGATTGAGAATTAAACCATAGCAGCAATGATTACAGATGCCCTGCAATTTATATATTTAATCGATCATTAAAGTTTTACCCTGCCCTGGTTAGGACCGAGAATTAACAATCGTTCTTGATATTAATACTTTGTTTCTGATTTATGAGGAAATTTTCATTCTTATAACGTTAATATTTACAACTGGGAATAATTACAATTTCCTTATTAGCATGATGGTAGATCTTCATCATGATTTCTATTCGCGCATATATAGAAGAAATATGTTCGAACGTTGACTTGGAAAACCCAAGAACATATGATGAAAATGAATTTGTTGTTTAAACTGGAATGGAATAATCCACTGGAACATAACCTTGAATAGTGCTCCTTCAAAGAACATTGCAATCAACTAATCGCTTGGAATCGCGGTTTGCAAGAAACATTCGTCGAGCCAACGAAAACCTAGATATTCACGTTCACGACATTAAGTAAATAAAAAACATGTACGTATATATCCATATACATAAATGTCGCAAGTCCTTGATATTAGTTTTATAAGTTAGACATTCAGTTCGACGCCTACCTGAAATACTGCTTCTCTTTCGTTCGCTCCCACGAGATACGACGCATACGTATATGAACCAACTGCAGAAGGTATGCGGGTTGAATATATATTGGCACGACCATTAGTCGGCAGCTTGTCAGCCGATAATACCTGGTGATAAGGGCTCCGTTTGAAATCATCCTTCTGCGTGACGGTGTCACCGGGACGGAAATTGAGGGCCCGATAGGCCCCAAGAATCGGGACCTCACACCCCTTCCCCCCCGATAATAGGTACCCCCTCTCAACGACAAAAGCAATTACACGCCCACAGTGCGATAAGAAGAATTCGAAATTCTCCTCAAGCGTGAGAACCGGCTTAAAATGCGCCAAGTGTAAAGTGCTGGCATCCATTCGAGAGATTCGAAAATGATCATTAAGTTTGGACGAATGTGGCGCGTAGATAAGAATTCAGAGGAACGAATGGGAATTAATGAGAGAGTTCGGACATTCGTAAGATGAGCCTAAATGAATCAGGATTCTTGAAGAAATAATTTAATCGATAAGGAGGCACTCCATAGGCAGCATTATTGAGCAATCTTTCTATAATTATGTGTCGGATAAATGTGTCTTACTGTTATTGGATAATCGAAATGGAAGTCACATAAATATGAAATTGTCTCATTCGTGTTAATCTTTTCATGAAATTCAGTGTAATTGATTGACTTATAGCGATATATACGTAGAAGGTCGGAACGTTGTCGAACGGAGAGATTCCAAAATGTCCTTATGATATTTGACATGTTATCTGGCCGTGATTAAATGGGAATATTGAAAATACAGATTTTAATGATAATTTTGTTATTGTAATGATTATCTTTTGAATAATTCAAACTCTTATTTTACATTCATTATCGCGGTGATATTCATATGACGTACGCAAAAGTAACGTCACGTCGACAGAAAATTTATTATACCTATTATTTAAAATTTTGTTATCGTAACAATTTAAGTCCTCGTGATTATAATAAAATGTATGATAATTTTTGTGTGTGAGCGTGTGCGTGTATATAGATTATTATTCGTATTACGTATTCATATTCGTATGATTTGTATTACGACGCATATATATACAAACCACAACACTTTATGCACAAATTCTCGACTATCCTCTTGAGCTTATATATTCTTATTTCGATATCATATGAAGAGATAAAATATTTCGTTTACGCATAAGACGTGGACATCTGCATATTAGTCTATTTATTTAACAGAGCTATATGTTTTCAAAAATAAAAACTTTTGACGTTTGGAATATCTATCATAAAAATGTATCATTTATTAAATAATTGTTAGAAAGACTTAAAACAATCATTGCCTCTAAAAGGCTATAATTTGAAGCAACCGGTCCGACCTTCAGCTGAAGCTGCATTAATACAAATGTTAAAAAAATAATTTCGTTTACTTTCAATTAATTATATCGTATGAATATGTCAACGTCCGCGAAAAGGAAATAAAAAATAATTAAAATTAATTTTAGCTAGTATCGATTTCGTTTACGTTCATTCACACCTCTACTCTATCTGTAAGGTTTTACTTATGAATGACAATTCAATAATCCGAAAAATGCAACATCACAAAAAACCTTCTCAAGAATGCAACGAAATAAGTGACTTGATCCGGCACTCAGATGCTATAATCTCGCTTCCTAAAACAATATACGGAAGCTTTTAAGCGATGAGTAGTGAATGCACTCTTTCGTAACCAGGTGCAAAGAAGCCGCCGAAGCTATTCAAAATAAGGATGAAATTCGAAGAAAACGGTTCACGAAAGTACGTTTTAACGGGCCCGATCGTACACGACGATCTCACCGGCGGTCCAAAGAGAAGGTAAATCGATCATCCAGTTAAATGGACGTTGCTGATGATGGCATTCTGCGATTCTCTCGTTCTCTCTCTCTCTCTTAAACTATGTCCATCTCTTCTTCGAATGTCGTATCGCTGTAAAGACTGAATTCTTGAGATAAGCATCGAAAATGGGACTCGTCCTGGGGTCCGATGATGCCGTATACTCTTGCTGTCTTATTCACCGTTCGTTACTTTGCTTACCGCTCAACTGAACTTCGCGTCTTTCCCGAGAAATACCCAATATCTTGTATATACTAGCAAGTCTGTTTTCGAACGCGTGCTTGATATATATATACGAGAAGACAATAATTAACATAATTTATTTCGAGCGAAAATAAAAAAGAAATGGTATCCCTGAAAAACGAACCCAGAAAATAAAAGCAAATCTGAATATCATATAAAATCTGAACGAAAATCTACGAGATTTGTGGTAAGATCTGACTAGATCTGAGTCAGACTTGAATTAGGAACTGATCAAATCTAACCAAGTGCAGGATATACTTCCCGATAAATCTGAAATTATTACGTGGAGTTTCAATTAATTTGAATAAATTTCGAATAATATTTTAAAACGTCGAATTTGTCAGATAGTTGCTAAAAAAATGTTTGTGTCATGACCAATGGAAATGTTTCACGGATATTATACATTCTAATTATTCATCCTGATCCATTGTGAATAAAAGCGAAATATACATGAATACACGCTTACACGTACCTAACTAAAACATACCTCGGTATATAAATGATTTGAAATTCATTATGTTGATTGTACTCGGGCATATTTAATTTCTTGACCGCAAAAATTTAAAGTGGTGAGATGGCCAGCCAACAAATGATTGCCCTCTTAAAAAATGTATTATTCAAAAAACAATATGAAATAACAAAAACGAGCAAAATAACGCTAATGTAGATACAATATATATTGACCGATGAAGGAATCTGTTTGGAACCTCAAATATACGCTATGTGCAGAGTGCCTAGATGGAAACAACCATGTTATTGGATGAATTCTATATTAAAAAAATATAAATTTAGAAAAATTCATTTAAAAATTAAAAATGTGAAATTAAACCAAGGTTAGCAATACATACGTCTTATAGATATTGTAGAAATTTGATTCTCAATACACTGCACTGATTTTTGGCTTTAACAATGAATGACAACAAGACGCAGTTTACAGTTTTTTTTAATATCGATCGATCGCAACCTAACTTGGGTTTTCATTGGTGATTATAACAATTTTGTCCATTTAATTTTTTTACAAATATTTTAAAAACATAAACGTATGTGCAATATATGACAAAAATTATGCGATTATTAACTGTTGTTTGCGAAAGTGAATTTATAACATTAAAAGACTAAATAATTATGTGAAATTCACTACAAAAAAGCGCCACTTCATTCGAGTGCATCATGATAACGCCCCCGTATGCTTTTTCATATGGGGTAAAAGTACCAGGTGTGCAACCGGCGATGAGAATCAGAAATGTCGGTCTATAAAATTTACTTGATCAGAGAAACAGAGAGAGCGAGAGAGAGAGAGAGAGAGGGGGTGGAGGGGGGGGATAGAGAAAGAGACGGTTATATGAGAAAAAGCGAGCTTCCGGTGATGTTGAGGGAATGGCAAAACATCCGATAGGCTCACGAGCAGGTTTAATCAGGGGGTAATATATCGATTATTCTTAGAACTACTTCTAGTCGCTTTTGAATAATGGACACGTGTGTATATGGCGGCGTAATATTTCGCGTGTCTCTACAGAAAAAATTTGAACGAAATATACGTCCCTAGTAAAGTAGAATATTGTCAAATTCGTTCACATAATGTAAATTATATAAGGAATAATAATAAAAAAAAAAAAAACAAAACAAAACAAAAAAAAAAGAACAGGAACATTTTTAGAAAATTTTTAATGTTTTAGTTATTGACTGAAGGACAGTTTCTTAGACAACATGCCCAGTAATCCATTTTCGGTGGATTGGGATTGTGAAATCGTTGTATAATTATATTTGTATGAATACATATATATATATGTTAATAATAATGTTTAATAATAATAATAATAATAGAGTTGTTAACTATATAGGAGACTATTAAAAAAAAAACCGTTTGATTAATCAAATCACGATTCTAGTCAGTTTAACCGTAAGGGAATGTCTAATACAGCCTTCTTTATTATGTTTTGGTTAAAATTGTTAGATAATTTTTCAAACATTTTTTATAATTTAATGTGTACGCGATTTCTTTTTTGTCAATCCTTAAAAAAGTATCTGACTACCCAGAACATTTTCTTGCCAATGAAGTAACCATCAAGTAATGATGGTGCTTTAGTTAAAATGACCATAAAGCCTATGTTCAGTTTACTACTCACTTCAGAGTTTAGTGCTCATACTGGCAAATGCATTATCAAACGTATTCAGTTACTGTCCCATAAGAGGCGTTTGCGAGTTTCTCTATTACTAAATTATAAATAGACAATCTATAGAGTAATCAGATATAAATCATAGCTGAATTATGTATAGCCATATTAATCAGAATAATCGATTAAACTAGCCGGGAATTTATTTTGCATAGTATGTCTAGTGACTTTAACGACGTCATTTTTTGACTATATGTATCTTAAATATCAATGTGACAATTTTTCGACAAAATTTGTATATGTATATGTGTATAGTGTGTGTTTTTTTCAGTCTTGCTTTGAGACCCTCTTCACAATATTTATTTCTGACTATATATATTACAAATATTTTGTAGAAATGAAGTTAAGAAACAATATTAAAAAAAAATAATAATTCTTGATAATGAAAAATATTATAATTAAAAATAAAAAGTTAAAGTAAAAAGTAAAAAATATGAAATTATAATATAAAGTTATGCATATAATAGATTATAAAACACATGACGATTTAAACCTAATTAATCAATTAATTAATTAATCGGTTAAAATTAATTTAATCATAAAAACAATGAAATATAATTTTATCACATTTGCAATGTTTAGATTAAAAACGAATTAATTCCATTAATTGAACGTAAAATTTAGATGGTTTCAAATTGATTCAAATCCGTTAAATTGGTTTCAAGTATTTCACAGTCAATTAATTGATGCCTGGCAGCAATAATTACGGTATAATGAAGAATATACGAAGACCTGAAAATCATTTGAAACGTGTTAAAGTCATTCGTCAATTCTGGCACTCGACCAAAATCGTAAACATCCACCGTTCAATAGTCATCTCGATACCTCTACCACTTTAGATCCAAAATATAGTGAAACTTCAAAAGCATAGACCAACTGCGGCAAAAAGTCATGAAAAATAGCATCGCATCGAATCGAATAAACATGAAAAGCCGGCCAAGAAAAGGAGTGTGTACGAGGGCGACAGAAACTAGAGCCAGAGCACAAGGGGAGGATAAATTTAAAAAAAGAAAGAGTACGAGAGCGCCAGTCGGCCAGCGGAGCGCACGTATATCGCATAGGGTCGAAAAAAAAGGCGCCGGCTGACGAAGACGACGAGCGACGACGGAGAAGGTACATATATACACAGACAATATACGGACGAAGGCTGATGCCGGTGCGAACTCGGACACACCGAGCTCCTCGGTTCTAAAGACCTCATGCGTGTACACCAACACTGGGCGGCTATATAGACGGGCGCTGGCGTCTATGCCCGAGGCGCCACTCTTCCCCACCACGTGGTGTCTCACCCCTGTCTCCCCCTGCGTCGCGCAAACCGGCGTCACCGACGCTGCACGCTCTCCAATATGTATATACTATACCGAACCAGCACGCACACCAGGGTGGGCAACGCGCGCCCGTTTAAAAACCATCAACAGGCCACCAAGAGTGAGTTCTCTAGCTTTTTCAGAGAGCCAGCGCACCGCAGCAGTCAGTCGCTCGTGAGCGCGCCAGCGTCCTGGATCACTTCGCGTCGCTCTTCACTTTTACATTCGGACCGACATATCGCTGCCTGGCGGGAGTGTTTTTTTTTTATTTTGTTTAAAGAAAACAATCGATCAAGTGCCGAGAAAGCAATTGGTGTATAGGATACCCTACAGTTTTGAAAAGTCTTATTTCCAAAACTTTCAGACACGTTGCTCCGAAGAAAGTTGGATGATCTAAAACGATAATTTCCCTCGGTAATGAAGGATTCGTCAAGGGATACTTCGAAGAAGTTTCAATTTTTGTTATAAAAAATTGTATTCGTTGAATTTGGTGCCTTCTCAGATCGAAAGTAAAACTTTGGAGATTCATACAAACGTTGTTTGAACTGTCGAAAAAATAACTATTGACATTTTCACATTCATAGCAACTTAAATCAAGTGTCTTTCTATAAATACAAATTTATATCAAGTTGCTATTCCGAGTCAATATTGTGATTTACGTGCCTACAACGCTGATGTCTAGATAATCACGTGACAGATCATCCTCTCCTGAAAGGTCACTTGGATTAAGCGATAACAGCCTGACGTTTGTCCGACCAGTGTTTTGAATAAGATCACGATTCAAGGTCCATCACATTCGACAACTTGTCACTTAGTGCCAATCCTTATTCTACGAGGCATGTCGTGATTTTTCAAACTCGAGTAAAGTACTTCAGCGCTATTCGGAGTGTTTGTCGAAAAAAAGCCACGTTATAGTTTTGGTGCCAAGGTTCAGGATTTTATAGAAAAAATATGCTGCCAAGGGAGCTGATCGCACTGGTGACGCTGATGACACTCAGCGTCGCGGCGGCGGCGTCGGTGGACTTTGACTACGAAAGCATATTCGACACGGAGGAGAGTGCCGACGATAATAATGGTAACTTTCACGATGATCACTATGTTTTTCACATTATCCCCCCGAAACTCCGGGCATTATCGTACTATCGGGGCTATTTACTTCGGTCATTTTCCATCCGCAAGGCGATGATAAACGACCGGCAGGTCGGCGTTCGGAGAACGACTACCCAAGTCGCTAAAGTAAATAACGTGAATGTCTTCTATGCGGCGTTTCTAACAGGACAAAGTTTTTAAATGAATTAGGAGGGAAGATGGTATCAATTGAACACGTGTTTAATTGTTTATACTTTATAAAACATTTCGTCACATAAATTAAACGATGAAATTAATTAATATTTAATAACAACCGCATGACTTTGAAAGCCTACTTTTGAAGATTTCGGAAAAGACAAATTAATGAATCATTGGAATTGATTTGTACGTTTAAACACACACGAAAGAAATTAAGTCTTGACATTTATAATATTGTTCTTGGCTTCAGTCACGGTAAACAGTTAAGTCAACCCTACAGTCTTGTATTTGGTATTGTTCTAACAATATTGTAGACTGCAGACAACAACCAAGACCCCAATACTAGGATTGATTTAGTTAAATCTGTGCATGTATAAAGATCTTAATTTATAAGCATGCTTCATTTGTCTAATTTTATTCCAATTAATTACAACCGTCCATAATGTAGTAAGATAATTGCAAGGAAAGAAATGAATTCAATCATCATAAATATTCTTTAAAAACAGCGTTATTTTCGAATATCGATATAATACTTATCATAAATAAATAAATACTAGTTCGAATTCGCACCATTGTATAAAACGTGCCCACGTGTTTCATTCGACATTTTTCGATAAAGCGCGCGAAAAATCGAATTTTACGCAATCCCTATATCGAAAAAGTATAAACGTGTTTGCATGAGGTTCAGAAACTTCATAAACTATATTTTTCCGACATTGAACGAGATTTCAAAACATGTAAACTGTCGTAAATATTATCGTGTTATCGTGGTCGTTTGTACGTTTATTTTGGATCGGCCCGGTGTCCCGGGTTCGATTGAGAGGCAAATTTTTATCGAAAGGGAATGGATCCGTAATTGGTTTATACAAGTAATTACGCTTATTACCGTTATCGGGCATCACTTGTAACGTGCATAAATTCGCAAAGAATACCTTTCTTTGTCTACCGATCGATTGATAAGGATCGCATAAGCGTAGAATTTATCGTTGGCCTTTATCCGCGTAACTTATAATTAATCGAGCGATAACAATGAAATCGCCCCGCCATTATCTCGGCGAATGGCCCATAATTACCGCATTGCCCGCGAAAATCATTTTATTAGCGAAATAAGAGACGAGAGAGTACAGTGGAATCCTTGTGCCACTTTTAATCGTTTTAACACCGGTCGTTATATTCCTAGACTTTTAATGCAGGAGTTAACGGCCAATTGAAACGACAAGACTGAATTGTTTCATTATCCGAGCTAAAAGTTCACGGCTATTTCCAATCTGATTATATTATTTACCGAACTTGTTTACTACGTAAACAACGTGTAATTACACCAATCGAGCGTACGTACTTTTCGACTTCGGTGGTTATTAATCACGAGATTAGTAGCGGTATAATACGGTCAGTGAATTTAGACTCGTAACGAACGCGTACACACAATGTACTATTACGGCGGTTATAATAATAATTACTCGTTAAGTAAGTGTACTCATTGTATGAAGCTTTTGCATAGTGCGACAGTGAGAACTGATAGCGGTATTCCATTGTTTCTGGAAGTTACGTCTAATTATATATAAATGTAATCTTATTACGTAAATTTTAATTACAGTTCAGTTAATTCGTGTTATTAGGTCAAATAATTACGTGTAAGTGCAATTTCAGTAAAACGAACATTATCCGTTTGTTCTTATTTAAAACGTTACGAAGTTAATGAACTCGGAATGAAGGTTCCACGGGTACCAAAAAAAAATATAAAACTATTAAAGTTGAAAAGCAATGTTGTAACGAACCTGATGCTTCTATTGTGAAAATAACGCAATGAATTTGAAATTGATTATTTTTTTGTGTGTGTGTTTTTTTTTTTTTTGTTCTTTCACTATCACTGTAGTCTCTATTGCTACCTCTGGTATCTATGTAATGATTTTTTGTTAGTGTCGTCGATCCTGTCTTAATTTCCGTTATTAGTGACCTTATGTTGTCGTCATTACAACCGTTAACATTTAGAAAATCAACAATATTCTTGTCATTATTATAGTTGTAAATTTTATACTTTTATTATTACTATAATGTTCTTCTTGTGGCCGTATTTTTGCTTGCTTAAATGTTTTAGTCTTGCCATGATATCTTACGTGGACACATATATTTTTATTAATGTTATTGCAGTCTTTCTTTTTAAGGTTACCAATATTTTGCTATATTATCTCCACAGCTACTGATCGTAACGTTATCACAGTCCCTCTTTTATTATGATCATTATTGTTTCTGTCTTTATTTCTGCTATTTTCTCATTTTACTACCGATTATTTACAATATACTATAATGTGTCTAAATATTATGAAAAAAATCACTTACACATGTGACCACAATGTGTATCTCGAAATACAAATATTACGTAGATGCCATGTGCTTACAACACTCTTGAATTCGTCGACTTCAACTGCAAATCAGGGACGAAAAGCCGTAATTTTGCGAGGCATGATTTATGTCGACGAATGCATTCGGCCCCTGGTTAACGTGGCTATTTGTCACGTACCGGATGAAAGTCGAGCAGTTGCGCGCGTCGGACATAACAACGGACGTAGTCCCTTATTCTCGCATACGTGGCGCACGCGTCCATCCATATAGGTACGAATTCACGCTGCGTCTCGGTTCGCTCCATTTCGGCATCTGGTCGCGACACGTGGTTTGCGCGGCCAGGCTTTCTATTTCGAAAAGTAGCCCATATACGAATGTTTTTAAACTATTGTACGTGTTTTCATATCGTCTTTTCCAGTGATTCGCTACACAATTGACATTCGAAGACCCAAAATATTTATGATAGCAATGTCCCGCGGGCTCAGACAAAAAACAATCCAAACACGTGTGGACTGCGAATGATTAATCTTGGTTATTATTTCAGTTGCTTTTAACAATGATACGATCGATTTATTATTAGTGAAGTAAACATTCATAATTTTCATGTAACTCATTTTTAATGTAGACTTCAGGACTTATAAATCGGTATAGAACTTTCAACTTTTACACCAGACATCGTGCGATACCAGTTAAGTCCGTATCTCAGCGATCTTACAAAATTCGGACTCTATGTACATTGAACATTATGACACTTTTGTCCGTCACATGTAAACACCAAAAAAAAAATTCATCAAATTTCGTTGGGAATTGAATGAGAAATCGTTGCAATAAATGTTAAAATACATCTTTTTCACTTTAGACATCTGTTTTAACTGGATCCGTTTTATTACAAAATGACTCTGTTTCTTCTACTTTTCAATTCACTTCTTAAGCATTTTTTTTTTTTAATATTCATGTAAAATATTCATGTAAAATAGCTTACAAATTTTTCAATTTACATTATTTGCATTGATTTTCGTCAAAATCAACTCGAAGAATCGAAAAAAACCTTATTTTTAGGAAGGGGCCACTTCGGCGGCACCCCAACCGCTTCGCCCCTGTTCTGGCTACTGCTATACAGCTGCTAGCTTCAGCGGCTTCAGCGTCATAACCGTCATAACTAAAGCAGAACTAGAGGAGAAAATTTCGCGTTTGCAATAAGAATTCGTTCGGCTATAACGAACCGATTGATCGGTCACGTTTTCGATGCAAAGCAAACGAAGCGATCCCTCTATTTTGGGTTTTTACGGGCTGACGGGGGCTACGATATTTAATAATAGCAAAAGGCTCTTACGAGCCCGCGACCACGTGGTACCGGCCTGTCGTGTTCGGCGTGCGTAAATTTCGAAAATATAACGAGCAGAGCCGATAAACACCATTCACCCATTTCGACATGTAGTGCGGAGTAAACGAAGCTTCCCGGAAAACTGAAAAAAACAATGTTGCGTTTATACGACGTATAATTTCGAGTTTTTGGTTTTAAAATAGAAACCCTATACTTTGTCTTGGAACTTTACGGAGCAGAGAATACGAATGTTAACAAACGTTCAAAAATAACAAATTCTACAAATTTTACTGAAATAAATGTTGGTCAGAATTTTGTATATCCAATATAACAATATGTACGCTTCAGAATTGCATTTCTCTACTAGCATCGGATGAAATGAACCAAAGAGTACAGAAAGGAAGCGTGTAATGTATCGAGTAAGAGTCGCTTTCGAAAATATCGTTAATCGTCGAAACCGTTTAACAACCTTTCTTCGATGTGAACCGAACGACAGCCGCTTGTCAATTACCCGCGATGCACGAGGAGCCGGTCGAAAAAAACTTAATTTTCTCAAAACTGCCCGACGCGGCTGCGAATCGATGGGCATAATAGTAATTACGGTATGAGATAAGAACGAGCACTTTGATGTTTCCACCTCGACCTCCGTGGCTCTGAATGAAAATACTCGGTCCGACGGGGAAACGCACGCGAGTGGGCAAAAAGAAGACGCCGTTGTTTCGTTTGCGGGTAGGTAGGTATATATACGTATAGGTCCGAATAAATGCGATCCGATTACTTGCAACTCGACCGCAAGTGAACGCTCAGCGACCGAGCCATTCAGGATCGATCAATTTGTTCTCCGGACGTGCAAGAGCGCAGAATGCCTCGGTCGAATCTTGCGCGCGTGTCTGCATTTTTTTAACATGACTCGCATCTCGAACGCGGATATAGAAATGTCATTAATATACCGGTAATATACGACCGGCGGCGTTCGTGCCCGTTAATCAATTTTAATCTCGATTAAGGCTAAGAATATTCCTCGCAGTTCGTTTTCTACCCTTCGGAATCGAAGTTACTTCTTAATTAAAATGTTGATTTTTGAAAACAGTTTTTGGAAGAATAAACATATAGTTTTGTGATTGGTGTTTAAGTTTAATAATTGTTAAAATATTGATATTTAACCCTCTGAGTCATAGTGGTAACCCACGTTACCACATAGATTTCCTTGAATTTGGCTTGCTTCTGTTACTATTGTGATGAAGGAACATATAAAAATTACAAAGAAGACATAATTGTTTACTGTTTAGGCTATCTAAATAAACAAATATGAAAAAATCATGTTTTTTTTGGAAAAATTCATTATTGACGATCTTTTTAAAAACAATTACTCGAAATTTGGTATGGTAATGTTTTTGGAGTCGCCGATTACGAATCCAATGCTAGATTTCCCAAATTCAAAATGGCGGACAAAAATTGTAGAAATGCCTCCATTTGAACCAGATTTGTTACTAGGGGGTTTTCGGGGTCGCTGATGACGAATCCGATATCAGAAGACTCCCGAGCAGCAAATTTTATTCAAAAAAGGAGGCATTTCTACAATCTTTGTGCGCCATATTGGATGCGCCATTTTGAATGTGGTAAAAGTAGCGTCAGACTCGTAATGACCCCGAAAATGCGTGACTCAAAAAGAATAATCTTATTGTACGAGCTTTTCAAGATTCATTTTAAATATATAAAATGAGCTTCGATCCAATCGAATTGCGAATAATTTACGTGGGCTTGACATTCTATTACAACAAATCAAATTGAAATTTCATAATAAAATAAATCGTGTTTAACTACTTAGTTTAAAAAAAATATTGGATTTGATAAATTAAAAATACATTTTAGAACTTTTTGCTTTCTTAATCTCATTAGAAACTTTTAATAGATGCTAAAAAGATTAAAAGGCAGTAGAAGAGAATGAAACATTAATGCAATTCACTTAGTCCAAGTAAAGAATGTAAAGCTCAGCAATCATTCCCTCGCTGCCATCTGTCCGAAAGCAAATAAAGATTTCAAGTCAGTCCACAGGTATGTAACATATATATTGTCTATGCAAAAGCTGGAGCAAATGCGGATCCGCGGCGTAATAAATATTGAAATCTGCGGTAGGCTCGCAACGAGCGATTATAGAGGGAAATAAAAAAGGGAAAGAGAAGGAGAGGAAAGACGATAAAGTATGCGCCGGGCGCCGGTTGGTCGTGCGGAAAGCGGATTACACATGCGACGAACCTCTGCACGTGTGTAATTTCGTGTCCTCATACGTTCTTGCGCGCGGACACTTTCATTTATTTATATAATTACTAATTACGCGCGCACGGTCGTGTTAAATAAAAGAGGAAATCACATCCATATACGCTCGTGCGAACGTCTTCCAGGGAAATCGACATTAATGTAATAGAAAGAAGATATACAAAAAAAAAAAAAAGAAAACAAATTCACACTTTCCGTAAATTCCTAAATTATAATTTTTGAAAGTGAAAATTTTCGAGAAACGTCAAAACTTCAGCAGGCAAAGTCTTCCGAGAAAATTTAATGCAATAACGCGCTTGTTTTCCGGATATGTTTAGCGATCTTCGTAATACGTCGTGTCATTTTGTAACGTCTTATAGAACGTTACCCTTAGATTTACTCAGCGCCTAATCGGCACCAAAGGCTTCGGAGGCGTCGCGCCATCGGAGGTCTTAAAGCTTTTAAGCGCTTTTAGGCTTTTCAAACTTGTAATCTCTCACTAAGAATTGCTTTGTTCGAAATGTCTTTGTCTTCGAATCCATCCAGGAAATCTTAAAATTTTGTGGTTTTGTAGAAACTATTGGATTCGAAATGAACAACTGTTTTGCCGGATAATATCGAAAACTCACATACAACAGGGTATTATTGTTTAATTCTAATTTAGATTGTTTATATATTTTCTAGAAATTAATCAATTTTACCGTTTGTCGGCTATGATTAAAACCTTCTTTCCATTACTATTTCATGATCCTTAAACTTCAGAAAGCAAACTAACCCCGTACATAGCCAAGTAAGACAATAAAAAATTAAGTCATTCTGTAACTTTTAGAATTTTTTTTCCCCAAATCCCCTGTTTCGCGATTCGATCGAGACGTGAAGTGGAGCAACAAAGCGCATTTTTGCAATGTCGACAGTGAGGAGTCGTCGAAAGAACGGTCCGCACGTCGACGGTCGCCGTCGGACGGTCGGTTGGCACGAGTGTCGCTCCCATATACAGTTGACTCCGCGGATGCCGACTTTACGGAGAACCATTTCACTTAACGTCGCGACCAATGAAAGGCGCCGCACGGCTGGCACCGCGAATTCGCGCCGCGGCAACGTCCCGTCGCGCATCGCGGCGCCGATCGGGGCGAATTGCATTAATCCGAAGAAAACATTGTCTCGCCCGCTCGGGCGCATTCGTTTATCATGCATTTGCGCGTCATTACTCTTATCGCCGCCGGTTCGAGGAACCGCTAGCGCGAATCGGCCTCTTTGTGCTGCGATCCAATATGGCTCGGCGAATTCGATCGATATTGATTGTTATCTTACGTAAAGGCGGTTGTCGCTCCTTTCTACTTTCTTTCTTTTCATTTCGGTGGCTTTTCAGAAACTGCCTTATTTTTTGTTTTTGTTTTTGTTTTTTTTTTGTTTAATGACTGAGATGATCAATTCTGCAATTGTTTAGAAAAATTCAATTAAGCAATTAAATATTTTGGTCACTTTTCAAATAGTTAATTAATTTAGGAAATATAGTTTAACATTTCTTTCACTGTACTATTCACAGTAGATTTCTCAATATCGATGGGATATACATTTTTTTTTTCGTCCGTGACGACAGTTCATCGCTGGACGTGACTGACTCGCTCCAGACTAATAAAATTAATACTCCGAAGCCTGAATTTATCACTGCATGCGCAGCATCCGTCATTCGTTTCGGCGTGACGTAAAAAAGCGCGATAAATCTCATTGCGCAAATGGTAAGTGGCTTCTTTCTCTCCCTCGATTTCTGATCAAGCGAGCAATAAATAATGCGAAATTGCAGTAGCGGCGCATTCGCTCGATTTAACGTTCTTCATGCACGGCTAGCTTCGTATTATGGGTAAATCGGTTGCCCGACCCATTTACTAGACAATGCGAGCGTACATGCCGCGAGCCTATCCGAACAAGCTCTTCTTTCAGGAAAAAAATGGTCGAGTTCCTAATCGGTCAACCTACTCAAAGGATGTTCTCTTCGTTGAGTTAGAGTTCACGCGTACGAATGCAATATCACCGATGGTCTTTCGCAATCGTCGAATTTCGTAACTCTACGGTAAATGCTGGAATTGTGCAACACTCGCTGGTATTCATAGATTTCCGAGAAGTCGAAATTGTGATTGGAAATCTCAGTACCTTTTTTTGTATTAAAACGATAACATGTCGCGCTTACTTTGTAATGGAAAATAATTGAAATGATCCAAGCAACTTCAATAGGTCATGCGATTCGAGAGTTTTGATTGATTCTCGTTATTTAACCATTTGATCAATTTGTTTTCATGAAATTACGCAACTGGTACGACTGATTCAAGCTGCTTTAATCGATTCCATTAATTTAAGTTATTCCGATGAATCGGGCGGCTTAATTAATTTGACTGATATTAGCACTTTAACAAAGACAATTGATTCGAGAGATTCCATAATATATACATATCAGTAGATAATTTGTTTCGAAAATTATTTGCACGATTCATTAAATTCAGTAATTTATTATTATTATTATTATTTAAATTATTTAAATTATTAATTATTATTATTGTTAAAATATCGGGAGTGCGAACATATAAACGTAGCAAAGAACGATAAGACAAAATTTGCTTGTGTATTAAAGTACAAAGAACAATGGAAAGATGTCTGTACAGTCAGAATCAATTGTATGGATTTCTTATTTAAGTCAGCTATTTAATTAATTAAGTTAACCATGCTGTGAACAAATGAGTTAACAATGTAATATAAAGTGTTACATATTTTTCCAAAATACCTGTTTGGCAAACATACTTTGCAATAAGCTTGAGCGGTATTTCTGCACATTCGTCTTAATGAAAAGTAACATTTACCGCAAATGAATCATCGTAATAATCGGCTGCGTCAATCGCACATACGACAATTACATTTTAAACGCGCGACCGTTCCTGACCATTTCGACCCTCGCAACGTAAATATCAAGTATGTACGAGAGAAGGCGCCTCCGGCATTTCGAAGGAACGACACAAAAATGGCATTCGGACTTATAAATGTCTAACCGACAGGGTCGCGCACGCTCGCGCGTGCGTTTCCAATGTAGCGCAAGACCCGTCACGCACGCATGCACGCCCGCGCTTTATAACCCTCGATGGCGCAGTATAGGCGCCACGGATTCGACGTGTGTTCGCTCGCATACACTCGCGCGAGTGCCGGCGACTTCGTGTCGTCACATCGGTGAGCGACTCGCGTCCGCCGTCGCCGCCGCTCTGCCCTCTGTCTCGACTCGACGGCAGGATGAGCTCGCGTTTTCGTCGACGATGTATACAATTATATTCCGTATATAGACAAGGAAAAAAAAAGTAGTCGAGACGATTTTTAGCGTCATCGCGATAACTCGATACCGGTCGAAAACACTTTCGCCCCTGAATGAAACTTTCGGAAGGCGATTATTAAGTCGTTTGCTATTCAGCTTACACTTTTGTGCGGCAGAAACTTGTCGTGAATGAATCGAAAAGACCCATTCAATGTGCATTGAATTGCGCGCCAAACTGTATTTTGCTATTCAGAGTTTTTCAAATTATGAATGCGGGTGAACTAAAATTGGCAAAAAATACTGACATAAGGGAAGGAAGGGAAGAAACGATAAAAAAAATTTGATGTTTTTAAATGTATTATAGAATGGACGAAATATTAAACATTGTACTACCAAAATATTAGCAAATGGTTATTGCATATATACGGAACAAATAATTGATGAAATATGCGCGATTCGATGTTTCTGAACAATTTATCATTTTTTTTTTCAATTTTGTAAACCGATGGTATTTTTGAAGTTTTTTTTTTTTTTTTTTTTGTAAACATGTATCTATAAACATAATTCATATATCCATATAATTTAGCTGTAACCAACATTTCGAATATCTATTTTTCAGATATTGATTTTATGACGTTTATGGCTACCCACAATCCATCAAGTAACGGATCCCTAATAACTTTTGTACTCGAACCAAAACATAGTTATATGATACTTATGTTTACACCTGGCATTAGAATGTCCAATCAGCAAGAGCTTTCTTAAAAACTCATATAATCGTCTCAGAGCTTCTCAAAAAAAAATGTCTTTATCTTTGTGCGGTGGAAGAAACAAATTCATGAATTATTGTTATTGCATTGCGCCTATTAATGACAAATCATGAATCAACATTAACTAATAATAATCATCATAACAACAACCACAACAACAATAATAATAACAATAATAATAATAATAATAATAACAATATAACAAAATTTAGTTCGTTTAAAAATATTACTACATTTAGCGGATTCTGATATTTCGCATTATATATCTTAAACAATAATTTTCATCGCTTATGCGAAAATAATGTACGGTTACTTATCCAGTTTAATTAACAACAGAAATTAAGCGCGTTAAATATATACACACACACACATATATATTAGTATATTTATAATTCCGTCACTTCCCTTTTATAATTGAACCAATGAGGACTAATATTACTCCTCTATTCAGAGATTCGGAACTTTGGAATCTAGCCAAAAACGCCCATTCACAACCGCAACCGTTTATACACCTGCAGCGACATTATGCATGCTTGACGAGACGAGGATTTTCTTGAAATTGACCCGTGACGATTTCGAAAATTATGAATCGCGCCTGCGACGAAGCACGAAGCGCCGGGAGGTGTGCCATGGCCTGCAACTTTTGACGACGCTAAATGGCTACTAAAAATACATTATGTTCATGAAATGTGCCTGGTAAAAGTTGCGCGGACGAAGGGCTATCACAACAAGATACGGCTTATTCGCAAAGTGGACGGCCGGATGATTCATTGCTCAAATTTCTCGACAGGGATAATTTTTTTACTCGAAAATAAACCGTTTAATTTTCGTATATCACCGAGACGAACGTACGACTATTACAAACTTGAATGATTTAAGTCAAACCACTAAGCTACGTTAAAAATATTTAATTCGTTTAATCATCGGCATACAATTGGACGATTTCGCAAATCACACGACGATCGGACAATAATACCGACGTCCGATTCGTCGCCGTCAATTTCCAAGGAATATTTCACGTTCGCGACGGGCGTTTCGCAAACGACAAAACTGTTATTAAAAACCTATTTTAGAAAAAAAGTTCACGGCGATTTTTTTTTTCCAGTTACACGTCCAATTGACGTGCACGCGTGCGTGACGAGGTGGCATGTCGGTGTATACGTCCGTGAGAGCTTCGCTATGGCAATGACGATCGGGCGTAGCGTAGCATAGCGGAGCCCCTATATATACATATATGTATTCGTTCGCCCGATGGCATTAGTTGGCAGTTGAGACACGGAAGCGGTCGACCGGCCGGCCTCGTCGTCGCCCATCGGTCGCACAATGCGGCGCTAAAACGCGCAATTTTCCATTGCATGGCGGTTTCTTCTCTTCGATTAAGGTGGTTCCCTCGGTAAGACAAAGAAAGGAACATCGCGGGAAAGAGAAGATCGATTATGAATACGTTTCGAGCACAGAAAATGTGGCATC